>LOEQ01002795.1:424962-435310 GCA_001685075.1 Bramus lutescens
TCCATCAGTGGAGAACTGAGCAGCTGATGGAAACCCATACACACCTCCCTCCATGACTGGAGAACTGAACAGCTATGGAAACACATACACACCTCCTTCCATCAGTGGAGAACTGAACAGCTGACGGAAACCCATACACACCTCCCTCCATCAGTGGAGAAGTGAGAAGATATGGAAACCCAGTACACACCTCCCTCCATCAGTGGAGAACTAAGCAGCTATGGAAACCCATACACACCTTCCTCCATCAGTGGAGAACTGAGCAGCTGATGGAAACCCATACACACCTCCCTCCATCGGTGGAGAACTGAGAAGCTGAGGGAAACCCCATACACACCTTTCTCTCTCTCTATATATATATATATATATCAGTGGAGAACTGAGCAGCTGATGGAAAACCAGTACACACCTCCTTCCATCAGTGGAGAACTGAGCAGCTATGGAAACTCTGTACACACCTCCCTCCATCAGTGGAGAACTGAGCAGCTATGGAAACCCATACACATCTCCCTCCATCACTGGAGAACTGAGCAGCTGATGGAAACCCTCGCTCTATCAGGTGAGAACTGATGCTCAGGTGTCTCCTATGGAAGCCTTAGCAAGAAATGGACACTTCAGCCAGTGTCTACTACTGCTCACTGGGTCCCCTGGAGAACCAATATGATCCCACACCATCGCTGTCCATGCTCCTCGGCTCCACAAAATCCAGCACTTCCTCTCAAGGCTGCCATTTGCATTTAGTTTACTTCTGTAAACTTTGATGGAGCTTCGCCATCTGCCTCCTTCCAACTGGGGGAGCCCTTCCATGTGACCTCATGCTTTCCTTTTCAATAAGGCCATCAGTCACTCTGGTTTGGGGTACATCCTAAAGACCCTCTGTAACAAAAGGGAAGCGGACCTGCTTTTCATCCGGCCCAGCTCCCGCATGGCTAGCTTATACCCAGAAATAATAACATATAAATTGTATTTATTTAAGCATTGACTGGCCCATTATATCAAGCCTCTTCTTGGCTAACTCTCATATCTTGCTTAACCCATATCTAGCATTCTGTGTATCATCATGGGGTTATGGCTCACCGGGAAGATTCTAACTCATGTCCATCTTGGGCCAGAGCTCATACGTCTGCCTGACTCTGCTTTCTTTCTCCCAGAATCCTGTTCTGTCTATTCCACCCACCTAAGGGCTGGCCTATCAAAAGGCCAAGGCAGTTTCTTTATTAACCAACGAAAGTAACATATAAACAGATGACCCTCCTACATCAACCCTCTCTTAATTAACCCTTCAAAGAAGTCCACATTCTGAAGCATTAGCAGTTAAGACTCCAACAGCTGGGTTTGAGATGGGGGATGAGCTCCATCTTATGCTTGCAGAACATAATTTGACACAAGAAATCTCATAGAATTACTCTGCTTACAAGGCTTATGAAGACTTGTGGTGGGGGTGCTTTCTACTGAGGACAGACAGAGGAGGAGCAGATGAGTTCAGCTCTGAACATGATTTTGAGGAACAGCCAGCAGGGATCTAGGCTCACACCATGAGGCCCAAGAGAGGGTATGTTGACACAGGAGCCTGCAGTGTCCCGGACAGTGTGGGGAGTCAAGAAAACAGCTTCCTGGAATGCATGGAAGAAGAATAAAATCAACAGTGGGCCTGAGCCTGAAAAGCATGGATGTCTCAGGACATCTAAGGCCTAGACCAGGGAGGCTCTGGTGGATGAAGAGGAGGCAGCAGAGATCTGGAGGTAGGGGTGCCTTGTGAACCTAGGGAGAGGCCAAGTTCAGAAAAGAGCAAGCTGTGTTCTCCTGCCTGCCTGCGGAAGTGAGCCTGCGGGAGTGTGCCATGCTATTCAGATCAATCTCACTGAGAACCATGAGAACAACGTTGGCTGGTCCTGCTTGAGAACGTAGTCTGGGGCTGGAGAGGTGGCTCACAACCTCCTGTGACTGCAGCTCCAGGGGCTTGTGGCCTCTCTGGTCTCTGCAGCAGCTGAACTTGGTGGTGAACAGATACACAGACCCATACAGTGTCTACAGAGAACATAGTGTGAGGAGCGCAGACCAGCTCATAAGAGAGTAAAGAATGGTGAGACCAAGTCCAGAAGGTTTCCCAGAGATGGCTGGGAGAGCGGGTGCTCACAAGCCTGGAAGAGACTTGCCAGTCAGAGGGGAAGCTAGGAAACCAAGCTATGACTTCACCACATCTCACAAACACAGAGGAGGATGAACGTCTAGGGCCTGTTCCGCATCTCGCAGGTTTTTCACGGAGTAAGCTAAAGATATAGCTCGGGGCTTTAAGGATGGCTCCATGGGAAAAGCACTTGACACCCAAGAAGGAGGACCTGAGTTCAGATTCCCAGAACCCAAGAAAACTCAATGTTCCTACGGTGAGCTAGGAGGTGGAGACAGGAGACTGTCTGCAAGTTCGCAGGCCATCTAGCTCAGCCTAGGCAGCCAGAAACAAGAGACTGTCATAAGCAAGGAGAAGGCAAGAACAGACACACAGAGCTGTCCTCTGACAACACATGCGCCTTGGCATGCGCATGCCTACACACACACACATACACACACACACGGGTAAAAAATGTTAAAAGGTTACAGCACAAAACAATGAAACAGAAAGCAATCACAATAAGATAAAGAAAAGTCTTGAGCCTTCTTTAAAAATTAAAATTGCCATCTATTCATGGGAATGACAGCAGGGAAGAAGGAATGAGAGGATTCTTGAGACCCCACGTCGGGGTGAGAAAGTGGCCCTCTCTGCCGGTGCTGAGACTGTGTTAGAAAAAGACAGGACAAACACTACATAGGAGAAACTGTGTGCAAACAGGAGGCAAGTGAATCGAGGGCTCCTGGGAGCACAGGATGACAACCAGCTGCCTGTCTTCACAGTACCTGTCCCCCTGCAGCTAGCAAGGCTTCAGGGGCTCTGCCGCCCTAAAGGATGCCTTGACTTCTCAGGGCTAGCTCAGGGAAGATGGGTCTTGGGACACTTCAGGGGCAGATTTTGAATGAACTCAGTTCTAACCGGCCAGATAGCCAGGCAGGTGCTGTTTGCTCCTCTGCAGTAGTGCAATGACTGGCAATCATTCCTAGTGCCTGGGGTATGTCCTCCATGGGAGGCACTCTCCTGGGGGATGGAGCAGCAGAGGCTGCTGTCTGTGGAGTCAGGAGCCTGGCCTCCAGGACCTATACTCTCACCCTAACCTGCATTTATTTATTAGTTCTATATTAAATTTACCCTAACTGATGCATAAAGCATAAAGTTATACGTATTTATGGGATGACAGGTGATTTTTGGGACACGTAAGTGCTGTGCTTTTAACAATTGACCCTAAAGCCTCAAGTACTCAAGGCAAATTCTAAACCACTGAGCTACAACTCAGTCATCTTTTTGCTTCTTAATATAAAATATGATCTCACAAGCTTGCCCAGGCTGACTTGAACTGTGATCCTCCTGCCTCAGCCTCTCCTAAGGGACCAGGCCCAGTTCATTGCGTCAAATCTAGATCAGGTCAAGCATGCCCATCTCTGTACACTGGTCGTTCCTTTCTGATGAAAACATTGCATACTTCGTTTTTTAAAGTGAACAACGGATAATTGCTAATTTTGATCTTACTATGCAATTGCACCCCATAGCTTGTTTTCTTTTCACTTACTCATGTTTTAATGCCTGTTGCTCAGTCCTTTGTCAATTTCCTTCCCAGCTGTTCTACACCCTCTGAAAGCTACCACCCTCCTTTCAACTTCTAGGAGACCAATGTTTCCAGCTTCCGATGCTCAGCGAGGCTAAGCCATTCTTGGCTCTCTGCGCCTGGCTGATCTTACTCAACATGAAGATAGCCGTATTGTTGCAGATTTCCTTTGATGGCTGAAGGGTATGCTGTCATATTTATGTACCACCTTTGCCTTACCCACTCACCAGCTGATAGAAACATTGCCTTGATGACTTGGCTATTGTGAATAGTCAGGGAATGACAGACAGCAGGTTTTCTCTCTGACAGACTGACACACCCAGCCAGCCATAGGATTGCTGGGTCATGTAACAGGGCTGGCTTTAGTCTTCTGAGGGAGTTCCATCATGGCTGTACTAATCGACATTCTGGCACACAGTATTGCGCCCTTGTCATCACCTCCTTGCCAGTGCTAGGTTTGTTTGTTTGTTCACTTGTTCGTTTTGAAGGGTAGGTAATAGTAACTGATTGCAGGTTTGGTTTGCATTTCTCAGACTGTTATAATCACTCTTCATTGGTAAACTGAAAAAAAAAGGATCACCATGGAAACAGATCTCTGGACATGGCTGCGAGGGGTTTTCTGGATCAGGGTAATTGAGGTGGAAAGACAGACCCTAAATGTAGGTGGCGCCATTCCATGGGACAAGGTCCTAGACAGAATAGAAAGGGAAAAGCCAAGGCACAGAGGTACACACCCTTAATCCCAGAATTCAGGAGGCAGAGATGGGTGGATCTCTATGAATTTGAAGCTAGCCTGGTCTACACAGCAAGTTTCAGGCCATCCAGGGCTATACAGCAAGACCTTGTCTCAATAATAATAATAATAATAATAATAATAATAATAAAAGGAGAAAGAGGAGAAAAAGAAGAGGAAGAAGAAGAAGAAGAGGAAGAGGAAGAGGAAGGGGAAGAGGAGGAAGAGGAAGAAAGGAGGAGGAGAAGAGGCAGTGAGTTGAGCCTCAGAGTCTCAGAGTTTGTCCCTTGGCCTTCTGGCTGTGGACACTCATGATCAGCTGCCACACCCTCCTGCCACCATGCATTCCTTTTCATGGTGGACTATACCTTCAAACCAACAACTGAAATAAAGCAACCCCTCCTTACACCATTTCTGTCAGGCTTTCATCACAGCAATGAGGTGAGTAAATAACCCATCACTGATTAGTGGAGTTGGGAGGCCTGCCGGCCACCCCTTCATCTCCTTTTGAGAAATGTCTGTTTACATCTATGTGGTCTTTTAATTAGCTGTTTGTGCTCTTGGAGTATCACTTATACTCCATAGACACATGGATGACACCTTTGCCAGGTGACGAACACAAACCTCTCCACCTTTCTCAAGGCTGCTTCTTCAGACGCTCCCTATGTGGTGGGACCTGTCTCTTTTGGGGTTGTTTCTTATTTGGGAATCTGACATTATGCACCTGGATTGCACTCAGCTTCCAGTCTTCCCATGTCTGCATCCCTTCCTCCGTGACCCNCCCCCCCCCGCAAAAAGAAAACAAAATTCAAAATGAGCCCATTTGTGTGGTCTGTATACTAATTGGAGCATGGCCAAGGGAGGATGAGTCTTTTTCTGCCTGCATGCATAACAGAAGCTATCAGCTGAGGAGAGCGGTGAGGTGGGGAGCAATGAGGCGCTAGAACTTCTGAATCCACAGTACTGCATGCACCACAATGCTGAGGGGCGGGGTCTGCTCTACCGAGAGGGGCACACCTACTTCTCCCATGCCCACAGCACCACAGACACTGCCCTTCAGCTGCCACCGAGGGTCAGGACCAGCTCTCTTGTGCCCATAGACTTTAACAAGGCTTCAGGTGGCAGTCCAGACCACAAGAATCCACATGGGCTTCTGTGGTAACACAGGCCACAGACATCAACATGGTTTGGGTCATATCAGGACCTCTGACCCACTCAAAGCCCTAGTGGCTGCATGGACCACAAGCCTCAACATGGTCTCTGGCAGTTACATATGCCACTCACATCAACAGTATGGCTCGTTTGGGTGGCTTTTGGCCACCCAGTGGACATGGGGGGGGCCCTGGGGGTAGCACTTGCTTGGGTCAGGTGTTTTTGTTTTTTGTTTGAAGACTTGTCTGAATACCCCTGGGCTCCTCGGCATTTTTCCCCTTGTTTCTCCTCACAGTTTTAAACTTTCACATCTTACATTTATGTCTTTAATTTATTTCATGTTGGTTCTTGTAAGTAGTGATATTTAGAGCTACAGATCCATGCCTCGCACATGGACCTACAATTGACCTGACATGAGTGCCTTAACAAATTCACCTCCTCCTAATGCATGTGGCTAGTTTATATCTTCTTGTCAAAACTCTGTTATAGGTGCACAGAATTTACTTTTATGCTCTCTCTCTCCTATTCTTTGGCCTAGTGATGATTTTATTGTTGGTGTCCATGCTGTTTTGATTATTATAGCTTTGTAGTATATTTTTAGGCAACATGATGTAGTATTTCTGCTTAGTTCCTTTGCTCAAAATTGTATTACTGTTGGTATCTTTCATAGTTCCAAACAAGTTGCATGATTTTTTTCCATTTCTGTGAAGAATGTCATGGGCATTTTGATTAGAATCGCATTGACATTGCATCTACAATTTGGTAATATGGACATTTGAACAATATTGATGATTTTAATCCATGAAAATGAGATGCCTTTCTGTTCTTCATGTCCTCTTCAGTTTTTTTTCAATCAGTGTTTTATAGTTGCCATTGTAGAGTCTGTCTCCCACAACATTGGTTAAATTTCTTCCTCCAGAATCTTCTTTGCATCCATCACAGAACTGATTGCCTCCTTGATATCTTGTTCAGATAAATTACTGTAGGCACACAGCAAGAACACCAATGTTTAAAATATTTATTTATGAGTCCAAGTGCCTGCAAAGGCCACAGGCAGCAGACTCCTCTGGGAGACAGAGTTGCAAGTGGTTGTGAGCAGCCAGTGTGGCTACTGAGAAATGAACTCTGCTCCTCTGCAAGAGCGTATGAGCTCTTAACCATTGAACTGCTCCTCCAGCCACAGGGCTACTGATTTTTAATGATGCTTTTGTATATTGAATTTTTCCTGGGTCCATTTATTAGATTTAATTTATAGTCTCCATATTTCAACTTGCTCACTTGCAAATTTGGATCAGTAAATTATCAGGAGGAGTTACAGAGTTCACATACACAAAGGTTCTAGAACAGTTCGTGGCCTGTGCCCTCTTACACACAAGGATTCTAGGGCAGCTCATGGCCTGTGCTCCACCCAACAATCATTGACAGGAACAACTGCTGCTTTGCAGGAAGACAAATAAGCATTCTGAACATGGCTCAGTGAATCTAGAGCTGGGAAAGGAGGCACCTGGTAAAATGTCCCAGCTCTGTCACAGAGACTCCTCCAGCAGCTCCATGTATCAAGCCTCTTGTCCTTGACCATGGCTGGAAAGCACTAAACATCTCATTTCTCTACTCTTTACCATTCTAACCCAACCCAGCCCACCTTTCCTGGGCCTCTCATAGACATGGTGCTGCAGCTATAAGCTCAAAATGGTTTCTTAATGCCCAATACTTTGTTTGCGTGTAGATGTCATAAAACTGTCCCCATGCTGGGTTGTTGTTCCAATTACCTTCAGATGCACAACTGCCCGTCCCAATCAGAATGGCTTAGAGCAGAGGCTGGCAAACCACAACCCTGCCTGATTTCTGTAAAACACATGAGTTTGGCATCATCCAAGATTTCAAGAGGAAAAACATAGCAAGAAGAATAGTACTTCATGACATATAAAATCATACTGATTTGAAATGTTGATGTATAGAATGAAAGCTGTATTGGAACCAGGCCACAGCCACTCATTCTCGATTGTCTGCGGCACTTCCATCACACTTGAAGCAGCTATCAGCTCACACTTTACAGAGGGGTTTGCCATCCCTGGCCTTAAAACATCCACTGTCTTTCTGCTTACAGAGTTTCAGCATGGTTTGCCACTGCTCTTTCTGGTCTCTTCTAGGCTGGATCAAGACCAAGACTGTGTCATTGTTTAGGGTAGGCATTGTCTATCTGATTTTGGGTAGGGATATCAGTCGGCAAAACACCTAGAGGTTCCTGCTTGGCCACAGAAGTGTGACTGCTTGGCTCCCTCACACAGCATGGCCTCTGAATCACAAGGACAAACACTCTCAAAAGAAAGAAAGCAAGAGCTGCTGCCCTCTAAAGACCAGCACAAGTGGGAGGTGTGAGTTTTCCATCATCCTAGCTCCATTTCCATTACTGTGATAAAACAACCCAAACAAAATTCTGCTTAAGAAAGAATGGGTTTATTTGGCTCACGACTTCAGCTTTGGGGAAACTCAAGGCACAAGCTTTAAAGCAGCTCGTGACATCATATCCACCATCGAGAGCCAAGAAAAATGAATGTATATATGAATGTATACAAGATGTCTTCATACTTAGCTAGCTTTATCCATTGTTACATAGTTCAGAATTGCTTGTCTAAGGAATAATGCTGCCCACAGTGGGCTGGGTCTTCCCAGATCAGTTAACATCCATAATCAAGACAGTACCTCAGAGACATGCCCACAGGCCAACCTGATCTGGAAGATGCCTCACTGAGACTCTCTTCCCAGGTGACTCTATCTTGTGTCAAGTTGACAGTTACATTAACCATGATAACCATGTTTAACCCAATTGTCACAGAGCACAGGCTGGGAGGTGGAGATATAGATGCCATCTTCATTCGATTCAAGTCTAGAGAATTCAGCACCCATGTCTTCTACACACTAGAGTATAAGGAGTCTTGGGAACATGGAAGGACTCCTTTAAAGAGTGGCTATTATCTCCGTTGTTGCTCACCAACAGCCAGCAGTACCATCATGTCTGACAGTGCTTGGCAGAAGACTTCACAGAGCTTGGGAGGCATCCTGTCTCCTACACTGTCGTTTAAATCAGTTGCTGTTATAAACTGGTCAAGAATAGATTCCAGATGTCCTTCATTTTTATTGTTATTGTTTTGAGACAAGGTCTCACTATATAGCCCAGCTGGTTTGGAACTTGCTTTGTAGTTGAACTCACAGACATCTGCCTACCTGTGCCTCCCGAATGCCAGAATTAAAGGTGTATACCCCCAATCTGGCTAGATGTCCCCAGTGTGTGTGTGTGTGTGTGTGTGTGTGTGTGTGTATGTATGTAGGTATAGGTCTATTTTTGTATTCAAGTGTAGATTAGATGCACATCTGTAGATGAGTTGCTTACAAATGTGTATGTGTGTTCATGAGCATATGTGTAGCCATGTTGGGATATGTGTAAGGAAACAAGAGATCATCTTCAGCTGTCATTCCTTAGACACTGTCCATCTTGGTTTTTGAGACAGGGCCTCTTGCTGGCCTGGAAATCACTAAGTAACCTATGCTGGCTGATTTCAGGAATCCACATGTGTTTAGCTTCCTAGGGCTGGAGATACAAGCCTGTGCCACAATGCCTAGACATCCTAGATTTGTTTGTTTTTTATCTCTGCTGGTAAAGCTAATGTTCCCTGTAGGTTGAAGACTATAGAGCACTACAGCATTTCCAGCCTCTTCAGAGCCCCACCCACTGCTGACTGACAGCCCACACAGTGACTGCATTATTCAAGCTCTGAACACAAAGCCTGGAGAATAGAAAAACAGCTTTGCTTATGAATTCCCTGCAGAGTCCAGGCCTGGAGCACAGAGGACTCCAGGCTTCCTTCCCCAGCAAGCTTTTCTTAGTTGCCTTAAGAGCTAAGGAGAAAGTCTAGCTAAGATAGGAGATGACACCCAGCCCACCACCCTCTGAAAAGTTCTGGCAATGGGCAGTGCCAAGCTGAAGCCTGGTCTCCAGATCCGGAGCCTAGAGTCTGGGATGCCATCTTCCATGGCCCCCAGGAAGTCCCTCATATTGTGGCCAAATTCTGGAGTCCTGTCCTTTGGGAGCTGGGGCCTTCTGGCTATTGAGACACAAGCCCCAGTGGTCTTGCTACCCCCTCCTCCAGACTTCAGGAAGGTGCTAGAGCTTAGAACTGCTGATGTTGACTCTGGGTCCTTGTGTCCACGGTGGAGGGTCCAGGAGACCTTTCATTGTCTGGACATGGGGAGGGCATTAACCTTGCTGCCAATCTCATCTGCCCCTTTTACAGTGAAAGTAAATGGTTCACAGCCAAACTCAGCCTCCTCTGTCACATACTGGAACCTCAGACTGACCTCAGCCAAGGCCACAGACCATGCCTGACACTGGTCCCAGAACTGACCCTATCCAAAGACCCATCCCTGGCTTGGCTGCAAAACTAGCCCTGACCATGACCCCACTGGGATTCTGGCCTCTGATCGGGGTTGTGGGAGGCACTAAAACCTCACAGGCCCACAGTGCCAGTCTTAATTAGCAGCTGTGTTCTGTGAGCAAAAGAAATCTGTCCTGCAAATTCAAGGCCCCAGAACAGAGGCTCTTTTGAGCTCCAGCCCATGGGATGGTACCACCCATGTTTAGGATGGGTCAACTCACCAGGACTGGCCTAACCTAGAAACTTCCTCACAGGCATCCCCAGAGGTTTGCCTGCTAGATGACCAGCTGACAATCAATATTGCCTATCCCAGAAACCTAGCAGCTGCCAACTGCCTG
>LOEQ01002796.1:0-22140 GCA_001685075.1 Bramus lutescens
GCAATCCCTCCTCTTTCACTATCCTGTGATCTCTCCGCAGCTGGGGTGAGTTGACATGGAGATAGGCATTGCCAGTCATCATCCTGTATTCCATGGCCTTCTTCCCCCGATTTCTCATCTCCAAGGGCCTCAGGAAGACACTTTCCCTTTCTGCTTGCTGAAGCTATTCTCTTCTGGGGGAACATTGTTTTGGTTTTGGAGAAGCCCTAGTTACAGGGTTAGGAGGCATTAGGGAGCTGGAGGTAGCCTCCGAACCTTACATTAGCATGGTTCTCTCTCCCATTAAATGTTAGCAACATGGCTACCCACCATCATGGACTACTAACAACCTCTTTAGAGTTGGAAAACTCAAACGGTTGTCCTCCTGTCTGAGAAAAAAGTCTCTATCAACATCAGAGGCCATTCTTACCTGAATATCCTCCATTGTAATCTGTCTGCTTAGAACTGGGCAGCAGGAAGAAGTTCTTTGTAGACATTGTCACTTATGAAGGGGTTTAACAACCCACTATATTTGAGAAGATGGAGGCCTGGATAGTTGTGCATCTAGTGGCTTAAGTGGAAAGGAGGGTTTCTGCCAGTTTCGTTTACAATTTACTCAGGCTGTCTTTAGCAAAAGGAGCTTTTAAAACAGTGGGCTTCAAGCAGGCATTCCAGGAATCCTACTTCAGAAGAACCCCTCAGACCTGCCTGGACGAGAGAGGTCTTGCCTTTGCCATCCTTAAGCTGGAGAACAAGAGGCCATCTTTAAGCTGATACTCTTGAACCCTATCCTAACCTGCCATGGTAAAACAGGTGCAGGCAAACAGGTGCCTTTCCCTCCTGGGGCAGTGAGCTCTTAAGTCTGAGCTCTCTGCTTAGCTCCTTTATCCCCACACTATGCTGGGATGGATAGGGGAAGGAGAGCAATGCCCTCTGTAGGACCTAAGCTGCAGGGAATTCTGGGAAATGGAGCCTTTTTTTTTCTCCAGTCTATGAGGAGCCTGGTATGCACCCATAAGGACCCCTTGCAGATTCTACCACAAGCAGGACAGTCAGGAGACGAGACAGGAGAAATAGGCAGAAAAAGGACTGATCCAAAGCCACCTTTACCAGCCTCTCGGTGTTGCTCAGAGCTGGTTTTTAAGGCAAAGCACTTTAGGAATTCCACACCAGGCAGCCCTTACTGTTTCTTTTGGATAGTTGACCCCGCAGTCTGCGGAGCCACTTGGTCCATAACGCTCGTCTGTGTCCCATGTCTTGGCATCGTTGGTGGAGGCAGTTGCGTTCCTTCCTTAGGAAGAAAGGCCAGGGTTTCCCCCCTTCCCTTTAGGGACTCCCCTGCCAGTCCAGGCTGGTGCCTACCTGATTCAGGAAAGACCTCCAAATAACGAGTGGCAAGAAAAGCTTTGGATGGCTCCTGAGTACATGCGCCATTCTTACCCGCTAGGTAACATTTCGCTGATGCAGGGAATCAATGGGAGCCTGAAGTGGCTGGAGTTCAGTGCGCCCTGGGAGCCTTTGCGTGGTTCAGATGCTGGCAGTCAGTGAGGTTCTCCCTCCACCGTCTTCATCTTCTTAACATTCCTTTCAGCCAACACCTTAAGCTTTAATAACAGCTTCTCCTTTAATAGTGTTGACTCCAAGCTAATAAGGGAACCGGCGAATCAAGTGAAGGTAAATTTCTCATTAACAATTTATTTAACTTTGTTGAAGAGAGCAATTCCAACTTCCGCTAATTGAATTTGTAGCAAAAACGGGGATCCATTTTACTACTACCCCCAGGACCTTAATCAAACCAGGAATGGTAAAGTCGCTCTCATTAGCAGACGAAGAGCTATAAGAATCCAGGATGGGACAGAAGGTACCAGAACCCTGTTAAATTCTAGAAATTTTAACGGGATTGTCAAGCTGAGGCAGAGATGGGCAGTCTGTAGCGTTTTGAATTTTATTTGATGATAGACAGGATCCTTGTGACGTGGAGCTGAGGGTGGGTGGGTACATGTCAGCCTTTGAAGATGCTGGTTGGAGTATTCTTGTGGTGTGTTTAATTTCTCCTCCCTCGGTTCAGATCTCCCTGTGAAACCTGGAAGAGACAGCTGGGTAGACTGGCAAGAGACCTTTTTCAGAACAACCAAAACCTTGTCCTGAGCTCTGGAGGCAGCCATATTGGGATTGCAGTAAGGAAGGACCGAAAAGGGCTTCTTAAAGGGACAGCTCCCCAGGCAAGGGACATGTAGTGTGTCTGTTTAGGGCTGGGATTGAATTTGAAGGGATTTAGTAATTCTTCCAAATTTTTTCTGTTTTTTTTTTTTCAGACTTTCCTCTGGATGCCTGGTTAAATGTGTGTTATTTCTTCTTAAGTGATTCTTTTAAGGGTCATTTGTTTTGGATTTATGAGCATCAACACATTTTAGAAGGTATTAGGGAGCTGCCGGCTTGGTCTCTAAATCATTTACTCTCTGAAATAACTCCCTTTTCATAATCCTTTCACATAGAAAACAAGGATTTGAAAGCACTATGTGATAAGCGTGGTTCTAGGGTCCAGGAATGCCTGGGGTGAGTGAGTCAGGCGTTTTACTTGCCCCCCTCTGTGTCGTGGAAATGTAAAAAGATTAGCTTGGTAATATATGTTTTATTATAAAGCGATGAGAAATGGATTAGAATTTGCATTAATCTTCCTTGACTATTCCGCTCTACCTGCTGAGTTAAATCCTAGAGAAGAAAGGCCTGAGAACAGTGTGTGTGTGTGTGTGTGTGGTGTGCACACTCATTACACATGCCCACATGGAGGCCAGGGAACATTTTCGGGTATCTTCCCTCAGGGTCTGTCTTCCTTTTTCTTTGGGTCAGGATTTCTCCTTGATCTGGAACTGGCCAAGTAGGCTAGGCTGACTGCTCAGTGTGTCACAGGGACACACCTACCTCTTCCTGCCTCCCCAGTGCTGGAATTAGAAGCATATGCCACCATACTGTCCTTTTTAGAAATATGGGTTCTGGAAGTTGAACTCAGGTCCTTGTGCTTGCAAAGCAAACATTCTATTGATGGCGCCATCTCTGCAGCCCCTTTTGAGGTTTTGACTGCTGTCCATTTCAGGGAGACATAAAAGTGAGGTATGGCAAAAGTGAATTGCCTTTCCTCTTCTCCATCACCTTCTCCCAGGATATGTAACCCAGATTTCTCGGCTGTTCCAGGTCATTAGTGCTAAAGGAGAAAAGGGTCTCGGTGATACAGAAATCCTTTGGTTGCCTCATTGAGAGGTGCGTCTATAGCCTTCGTGATTTTTCCTCTTGCTGCGGCAAAATACCCTAGCGAAAGGAACTGAGAAGGAACAACCTGTCTGGGCCTATAGTTTGAGCGCATACTTAATCCTAGTGGGAAATCCTAGCAGCAGGAGCCCGAGGCAGCTGGTCACATTGCAGCCACAACCAAGCAGAGAGCCTTGAATTCCCTGTGCTCAACTCGCTTTTTCCTTTTTTTAAAAATACAATTCTGGTCACAGCCTAGGGAATAGGGACACCCACAGTGGGCAGGTCTCAAATAACCTTATTAAGAAAGTTCTTTACATGAGTGCCCAGATGAGCCTAGATCTCATCAAGCTGACAACTGAGATTGAGCAGTGGCCTTGTAACTACGTATAAAACACTCTCTCTGTCTATGCCTCATTCTCGAGTCTCAGAACTTGGTAGAACAAGTAAAAAAAGCACTGATGAGTGCATCCTTGGAGTTGTGATGGTGATGATACCCCAAAAGTTTGAAATGGAGTTTTGGAACTACCTGTTAATCCAGAAGGGTGAGGAAATGGGCAAAAAGGAGCTGGGTGGTCCAGGTGAGCTGTTCAGAAGGGAGGCTGTGGGTAATGCTGTGAGTAGGCAAGACCTTCTTTAAGGCTTCAAAAGCCCACACTGTACCCAGTGTCTCTCTATTTGGCTGCCTCTTGTGGATCAAGATGTGAATCACTCATCTGTTGCCCTAGAACCACTCCTGTCTGCTTCTTGCCATGTTGATAATAGCTAACGCTTTGAAACTGTAAGCAAGCTAATTAATTGCTTTCCTTTTATTAATAAAATCAAGTGTGTGTGTATGTGTGTGTGTAGTGTTCACAGTAATAGAATAGCAATTAAGACAGTACATTTCAAGCTTTTCACACACACAGAAAGAGAGAGAGAAATGTTCTATGAAAAACAGCTTTCAGAAGGTACAGTTTATGTTTGATTTACTTGAGAACAAGAAGGGTTAAAATACACACATACCACACACACACACACACACACACAGAGAGAGAGAGAGAGAGAGAGAGAGAGAGAGAGAGAGAGAGAGAGATGTTCTATGAAAAACAGCTTTCAGAAGGTATGGTTTATGTTTGATTTACTTGAGAACAAGAAGGGTTAAAACACACACACACACACACACAAAGAGAGGGAGAGAGAACATCCCTGTTCATTTTCTTACTGAACAAAGCAAAAACAAAATACAGCTCAAAACATCTCAATGTAGTTTAATACGTTTTCCAATGCTAAACATTATGAATCAAGTTTTTGTACAAAAGGAATTTGAGAAGGAGCATTTGCATCAAACCACTTCAGGGGAATAAATCAGCAGTTCAGCACATTGAACTAAACTGTACAAGACACTTTGAGGGCCTTTTCTCCTTTTATATGCATGGCCACTATTTGAGGGACATATTAAGAATGGGTTGATTCCAGCTATGGTCTTTAAGGAGAAAAAGACATTAAGGAAGGATTTTGTCTACTTTCCACTTGTCTTAGAACTGACCACAACTACTGAAGAACAGGAAAGATGGCTCATCGAAGCAGTTCTTCAGAGTCTAATGTCCTTTCAGAAAGAGCTGCCACCATCTGAAGCAGATGGACCACAAAGGGACTTCCCTAAGGGAGCCCACTTACACAGCTCCTTCCCACAGGCAAACCCACTCACCTTTAGTTCAGCATTCCAGTCTCACCATGCAGAACATCTGGATGGAAGGCTCAGCACCTATAATCCAGATGTTGCCACAGAGGAGGCGACGCCAGACAACATGGACAGCACAACTGGATTCTTGCAAGGCCAACCCAACAACGCTCTTCTTTACTGGTGCTTAACTACTGAATTCTTGGGGATCTTGGTAGAGTCAATGTACCACTACAGGAACGTGCACCAAGAAAGCCTCTGTTGTGAACTGTTATATGCGGGGGTTGCGGATTGACAGACAGGGTCTGACCATTGAGGAGCCATGACTGCTCTAAGCCGCAGGGTCTCCCAGCAGCCTAGAGGACAGCTCAAAGTGTGTATTGTAACTTCTAGCTTTCTGAGCGCTGAGAAGTTCCTGGTGGTGTGGTGGTTGCTGGGGCTGCTGCTTTGCGGTGACCACTCTGATCCTTTCCTGGCCGCTGAAGAGCTGGACAGTGACCAATGAGAGAAGAGCATCCTGCTTTGAGTTTCCCATGAGGCTGGTGATTCATTTGGAAACCCATGTTTTATGAAGGCCGTGAATTTGATGAAATGTGGTTGTTGAGGTGTCTGCATTCAAATTGGATCCCATTAACTTTATGGTGTGATTAAGGGCCTGAATCATCAGATGAGGGACCAAATTTATGTGCTTTCTGAAAGCAGCTTTTGAAGACAGGAAGCTTTGATGACTAGAATTTGGTTCAGGAGAGTGGGGGAGCAACCTAAGGAGACATCGTCTCAGATGTAACAAGGTTCCGAGAACAGAGCTCTGGGGCTGGAGGAGGATGGTCACTTGCAATGGTCAGTGGAGCTGCTATTCTGCGTACTTTTTTAATTTTTTACCCCTAGAGTTCTTGATTTTTATAGAAAGATTTAGTGATCTATTGTGACACTGGTTTTCAACACTAAGCCACCTAAGAATTAATTGGGGTTCTTATTTAAAATGCCTACTTAGGGTACTGGAGAGAGAGAGAGAGAGAGAGAGAGAGAGAGCCATCTGTAAAATGCTTCCCTTGCCAGCACAAGCCCTGAGTTGTGATTCCTAGAACTCACGTTATGAAAAGTCACTCGTGGTGGCTATGCTTATAGTTCCCAATGGTGGGAGGCAGGTGCCTGGAATTCACCCAGCTTTGCCTACTTGGTAACTTCCAGGCCAGTGAGAGACGATCCCCACAATAGAACAGGTAAGTGGGAACAACAGTGGCCTCTATACAACTACGCACATGTGTGCATACCTGCCCGCACACAAGAAGGATCACGCACGCACATGCGCACATGCGTGCGCGCGCGCGCACACACACACACACACAATGCCAGTTTAGTTGTCCCTACTTTGTGCTTTCCAAAGGGGTGGGGTGAGCTCTTCACAGGCTTTCCTAGAAACAACTGCCACACGGTTTCTATGTGTGTAGAGAATGAACGGTTGGGACCCAGATCTAGACCTCTGCATATTTTTGCTCAGCAATTGTCCCATCATCCACTTCATTTATGCTCATCCGGATGGATATTTATGACATGGAAATTATCAGTGGTGTGAAAGTCACACATGCCGTGTTGGAAAAGAAGAATGGGGGCTGGCAGAAAGATTGAGTGGCATATTGCAATTTACCAAAAAGGAGACCTGACATCTTGCCTGAAATTTAAAACACTCTTTAACACAGAGGGGTTAAATGGGAAAGGCGTGGTTCTCCCGTGTCTGTGGTCATCTTAGTTCCTGTAGGGCAGTGGACATGTATTTTTTATTACTGTTTTTCTCTTGGATTTCTTTACATTTAAGTGATTTAAATTGTAGTACATTTAGATTCAAAAGTTGTTGGAATTAAATGCCATGCTGAGTTGATAATTTGGACTTCTTGATTTTTGAGTTATTCATTCATATCCTTAGCAATTTTCTGGTGAGTTATTGACATCTTTTGCCTTGTTTTAAAAGAGTTGTTTCTATATTACGATCATTATTTCTTTGCCCATAGGTAAGGTGTGGTTTATTTTCACCAATCATACAAATAATTTTCTATAATATTCCAAGGCAAACTGGTGAAATTTGGCAATCCAATTAGTGTTGGGGGAGGTCCCTCTTCAGAGACCCTCGGGCCAGTGGTATCGGTGCGGAGGGCCCAGGTTCACAGTGCAGCTTGTAGCTGGAGTCCCTCTTGCAGGTGGCTCTTCCTCCGCACCACGAGGGGATCTCAGAGATAACATGGTGGGGTGGGGTGGGGGGAGCTCTCTAATCTAGGATTTTAGGGAATTTCACTCCTCTCTTCCTGTCCATTGGTCTCTGGTTGGCAGGGTGTTCATCTCCTGTGTTGGGTTTTCTTCAAATTGGCCTTATCTCAGCTAGTGATTTCCCCGACATCAGCTTATCTGCCATTTTCTTACAACCTGTGGGGTCTCACGCTGAGCTGGCACTCCGGGTGCTCCACTCTGCTTGCTGCAGCGAGAGACCTAAAATCATTGATTTTTAACGCTGGAAGTATCTTCTTCAGTTTTCTTCTTTGATGTTTGTGGCGAATTCTCATTCTTTCCCCTGGAAAGTTTTCAAAGTCTTCCATACAAATATCACATTTCCTTTTTAGTGGCTGGAGAGAGATCTCAGAAGTTAATGGTGTATTTATTTATTTTTGTTTTTGAGTGTGTGCTTCTGGCTCAGTGGATTTATGTGCATCACACACATGGAGAAGCCCATGGAGGCTAGAGGAGGGTATCAGATCCCCTGGAGCTACAATTACAGGCGATTGTGAACTGCCTGAGGGGGCTGCGGGGAACCATCAAATTCTAGCCTCTGTGTACTGAGTGATTGGAGAGATGGTTCGGGAGTTACAAGAACTTCCTGCTCTTGCAGAGGACCTGGGTCCAGTTCCCAGCATGCTCAGCAGTTAAGAGCACAGAGGACTGGGGATTGATAGTTCCTAGTACCCATTTCATGGAGTTTATAATAACCTGAAACTTCAGTTCACCAGGGGATCTGACACCCTCCTCTGGCCTTCTTGGGTACCCACCCGTGTATACACACAGACACAGACACAGACACACACACATACATACACACATTATCTTTTTTCTTGCTCTTTATGATATTACTGTATTAGTTTTATTGCAGTTCATTCTCTTGTGAGGGATTTTCTTATGGTTATTTTATAATTTTATATATTCTGTAAAATTTCACCCACAAGACACAAATGTAAACATTTCCCCCAGATAATAAAGCGTTCTAATATCATTCCCTATGGGATATGTTCCCATCAATTCGTTGTTAACTGTTATTAGATGGATTAAGTTGCATGTTAGCTAATTGGCTGAGATGCTGGATCAAATCTCTTTATGGAATGGCTCCAAAATTATAGACTTTTCTTCCAAATAAACTCCGTCGTAAAATAAATCCTTAATCCTCGGCAATTTCGAAGCCCTCCACTGCGATTTGATAACTTGGTTTCCATTTCTGTATGATATGCTTCTAAGAATCTGAATTTTATAATGTTCTCAGCTCTGAAAAGAAAGCACCGCCCCTTGTTGCTGGTGAGCTTTCTCACGTCGCCCTCCCCCCCACCCCTCGTGCCTCATTGTTCACGCCAACCTCAGACCAGCATCAGCAGAGACAAAAACACTGCCTGAGATTTTTCCAAAACTCCGTCTCTCTATTATATTTAAACCTTGTGCCTCGCAGAGGATCCCTCAGAAGAGTGTTACAGTTTCCTCCAGACAGGTTATTTTTCTTGATGCCGTATCAGGGTATCTGGTTGTGAGAGATTTCCTACCCCACTATGCTCCTAACCACTATTAACTTATATAAAAATTTAAAATATTGACGGCATCATCCTATATCTTACGATGTTTTTGGAGTCGTTTTCCCTCCCAGGTTTTCAGTTAAGCAATCTTATTATTTACACATAATAATGATTTCAGCTGTGGGTTAATTACAGCTCTGATCTCTACATGTTGTCTTATTGCAGTCGTAAGAAAAGCAAAATAGTGGTGCCGGGTATAGACAACCAGCCAGCGAGTCTGTCTACCATCTGCCGCTCCTTCTACAAAATATTCATGAAGTAGTCGCTCGGAGCCAGGCACTGTGCTCGCCCTGGAGATAGGGCATCAAGCAAGACGGGAGCAGCGCCCAATCATCTAGAGCGGTGGTTCTCACCTCTAAGTGGAGACCCCTGCAGCGGGGGCGGGGCAGTTGAACGAACCTTGTGCAGGTATCACATGTATCCTGCGTATCAGATACTTGCATATGAATCCATAACAGTAACAAAATTACAGTAATGAAGTAGCATGAGGTCCTGTATTAAAGGGTCACAGCCTTAGGAAGGCTGAGAACCACTGAGCAGGATAATAAACTGTACTAGAAGCAAGCACTAAACATGATCATACAGTTAACACATGCCCCAGCCTTTATCTCAGTCTCTACTGGAATACATTTCCTGTGCAAATTTTAAGCCATTTTGAGCTATTCTCTAATAGTGTGCTCTTCTGTGATGCTCCTCTATGATGCTCATGTGATATGGTTCTGGCTAAAGGCATACAGCAGGCTCTGGGAAACTTCATTTTCATTCTTAAAAAGACACCCAAGGGTCTGGAGAGATGTCTCAGCACCCGAGAGTGTGTACTGATCTTCTGGAGGCCCAGAGTTTGGTTCCCAGCACCCAGGTCAGGTTCACAACCACCTGTAACTTCAGTCCCAGGGGGATCCAGTGTCCTCTTCCAGGAGTACCTCAGCACCCTCACCCTTGGAGACACACTGTGAATACACACACACACACACACGCACACACACACATACACACACACTAAGAGTTAGAAAAAGAAAGAGACACAGCTAGGATAATTTTTTTGTTTCCATCTTTGTTATTAATAAATTTGTTCTTTGGCATTTTCTTACATGTATAAAATGCATTCTATGTTAATATAATGGTTTTAACTTTGTAATATTGTCTCATAAGATGTAATTAGGCAAATCTTGTACTTTTCTATAATTACTTATGATTGTAATTATTTCAAAAAAATTATGTTAAAGAGTGAGGCCAAAGAAGAGAAGTTTTTATTTAAGTATACGAGGATGGTATTGCCTTCCTGGGATTGCAAGGAAACAGCCCTGAGGATAAATACCAGGATGCTGAACTGTGTGCATCACAGCAGGGGCAATCAGGGTTCCCGAGGATGCTGCTGAAGCTCCCTGTATTTGAGTTGCTTTCTTCCAGTTATGTAATGTGACATACACTGGTTGATGTTGAAGCCATCAGTCACACTTGTGAGTGTGTTGATTATGTCATAGACTGCCGCCTTGGGAGAGAAGCTCAGGCTTACGTGAGTGAAGAGGCTGTTTTATCACACAATACAAGGACACACACGCTCCTAGTTAATGCATTGGTCAGTTGTCACACCTCACTGCAGAGATCAGTAGGATACACACTGTGACAGTACACACAGAGAAGGGGACACTGAGCCAGCTCAGGGCAGGTTAGACAGGGGCAGCAATAACCCATAGATGGGTATCTGTAGGAAAGACCCTTCTACCCTGGATGGTATGCATAGCACTTTTGCTTTTCTGGACCTTGGTTTCTTCATCATGACAGGGTGGCATTTGGAACTATTTTGGGTAGGGTTCTTTAGAAAAACAAAATGGAAAGTGTGTGTGTGTGTGTGTGTGTGTGTGTGTGTGAAGGGATTCCAATGAATGGTTTACAGTTGAGAGGGCCTAGTAGTCCAGTGATCTGTGAGATGAAGAGCTGAGAACCTTATCCAGCTTCTCAGGGGACAAAGCTGGATGCCTTAACAGTTCCAACCTGGTGTTTAATGCCTGAAAGATTCCTGGTGAGTCTCAGGTCTTCAGTTCCTATTATATTGAAAAGGTCAAGAGGCTGGATACTGATGTCACTGACAGAGTGCTTCATCATCATCATCATCATCATCATCATCATCATCATCATCATCATCATCATCATCATCATCATCATCATCATTAGCAGCAGCAACAGGAGGAGGGAGGGGCACATTCAACATCAAGGGCAAAGACTAATACCATTTTTCCTTGGACCTCTTTATATCTGAGCTGTCTGTTGAAGGTCTATGGGCAGGGTCTTTCCTCTCAGGCAAGGCACTCTGGAAACGTCTTCCTAGATCTGCATAGAAGCATGTCTGAGTGAATCCCAGATCCTGCCAAGTGGATGGTCAGATCAGCCTCCACGAGGAATTCCCTCCCTGCAAACTCAGGCTCCATCTTGAAACTCAACCCTGTGGGCCACATCCAGGGCTTAAAGAAAGTTCTGCTTTCTGAGCAGAGAGGAGGAGCTCAGAGTCTGACAAAGTAGAGTGGGGCCTCTTCCTCTTCGTCAGTCTTCACTACTGTAAACACACTGGGACCTGTTTACTTGATTCTGACCCTAAGGTCTAATGACAGCCACAAAGGGGACTGAAAGAGTTAATGAAAAATAATAGCACAAATTATAACCCCAGAAAAGACAAGGAAAGGAAATCATTGCTGTCACCAGGGGCAGCTGGGAGACTTGGACCACTTGCTGGAAGGGGGGTCTTTCAAGATCAACTAGTTATCTGTATTATGATGCTATCTATAGAGATTTCAGTTCATTTTAGTACTCATTATTTTTGTTTATGTGTATGTGTGTGTGTTTGTATGTGTTTATGTGCACCAAGTGTGTGTAGGAGCCTGCAGAGGCCAGAAGAGGGCATCCGATATACTGGAAGTTTTATTACAGGTGGGTTATGAGCTACCTGGAAACCAAGCTGGGGTCTTCTGCAGGAGCATTAAGTGCTCTTAGCCCCTGCATCATTTCTCCAGCCCTGAAATTTCAGTTCGGAAATAACTCAATAGACTCTCTGTTTATAAAGTGAGTATATTTCCAGAAGGATTTGAGCTCCTCCACAGGATTGAGCAAGGTGTGGGGAGATCTAGGAATGTGAGATTTCTACCCACCCCACAAAGGTAGGCTCCCTCATTGCTTTCTCCTCCAATGAGCACTTACTCTTGAGTTTGCAAGATGAGTATATTGGATTTTCTTTCTTGTGTCATTTAGAGGCAGGGTCATTTCATTAATGACACAGTGTGGTCAGGATCATTTTTCTTCCTAATTACTTTGTTTTATTCTGTTCAATATTCCCTTTTTAATTAATAGATCTTAATTTTGTAGAACCATTTTAGATTTGTAGACAAATCAGGCAGGTGTCACAGACACACATGGTCTCACTCATCCCTCCCTCCCAATTACTACTAATTATTCGCATTGTTGCTAACCTTACCTTCGTATGATACATTTGGTTAAATTAATTAACTGGTATTGAAGGAGTTTTGTGCAAATTCATTATTTATTCATATCTTGTGTGTTTCCTTTGTGTTCCATAAAACTATCTAGTTACCAAAGTACACTAGGCCATCATGTCTCCTCAAATTCACCCATCCCTCATTTCTGATGACCTTTGAGAGCATTGGGCACATCACTGATACATAGTAATTCTCCCCACCAGGATTTTCTTGTACAATTTCCCCTTCCCCGAGGAGGGAGACGATGGAGATGGGAAACTATTTACATGACTTGTGATGACTATGATGGACTGGACTACCCACCAGAGATAGTGTTGATCAGGGGTGTCCTCTGTGAGGGTCTGATTCCTGCCTCTTCCTTTTCCACCTCTTATTCTTTGGAAGCAAGTCATTCTGTCCGTCCTCACACAGGTGGGACTAATATGGCACCATCTTTAGAGTAACAGACCTGCATAATTTATGTGTAATTCTTCTACATGGGAAGTTTCCTCAAAGATCTTGTAGGCAGAGGAGCTGATTCTACTTCATGGGTTGTATATTTTGTGGCTACACAGCTGCATCTCTTTTTTGAAGACTAGGGTCGATAATCACGCTGACCAGACGCACTAGAAAGAGCACCAAGTGCCAGGGTTTGAGATTGAAAACCAGTATGGTCATTTTCTCAGGGACACGACCCTGCACATACCCCTTTCCCTCAGAGCTGCGTGGAGTAACCAGAGGTTCTCCTAGGCAGTGCAACAGCAAGGTCCCTTCACTGGCGTCCTTGCAGCCCGGAGCAATTGTTCCTAAGCAAGGACTTTGATGGCTCCTCCTCCCTTTCCTTCATTCTCCTTTTCCTCCTCCTCCTCTTCCTCCTTTCTTGACTCTAAGATCCCCTCTTCCCAGCTATCCTCAGAGTATCCTAGGCTGAGCAGAATCACGTTTCTTCACCCTGTCTGTCCCGTACGTTCTGTCCTTCACGTATGTTGTTGCTTATTGTATGAATCACCCGGTCGTTCACTTGTTCATCATCTGCCATTGGATGATAACCATTCTTAGCTGCAGGCACTTAAGGACTTTATCAGTGTTATTCATCCTAATACTGAGAAACTGCCCCAAATAAATTAGATTAGATTTAAAAAAAAAAGATACAGGCATTAGACTGACCACTGAGGACAATTTCATGGAGTAGGCTCTGAAGCTACACATTAATAGAAATCTAAAATCTCTTTCACACCCCTGACTGAGTGTGGTGAACCAGCCTTACCCATGGCTATGCTTCCACGGAAAGGCAAGAGGTCCTGGGAGCAAATTGAACTTTTAGCATCTGATCCTTGTTTGGGAAGTTGTAAATCCCAAAGAGATGAGATTCTTCGAAACTAGATTGATTTTGCTTAGGGAATGTAAATCAATAGGTCTTCTGGCTGCCATCAAGGAGGTATCACTGAGTTATTTAAATTAATTAAGAAAAAACCATTGACTTTTATGTCAAGTGGAGGCTATCCTCCAGAGACCTGGAAGATTCAGAAGAATTGTGTTTATTCTCCAGGGAAACAGAAGCATCACGGAATGCCATCCGAGGAGGAGTAAACTCGGTGACTCCCACTATGGCTGAGAGGTGCCAATCAGGTGGTTGGCGACAGGACTTCCTATTAGAGAGTTGGAGAAATGATGGTACAGTTGTTGTCAGGGGTGACCACACCTGCAAATACCTGAAACAGTGGCAGTTAGGGTTTGCTCATGATACAGCGAATGAGATTGCTCTCAGAAGCTAGGGAGAAAATGCCTGATTGGTGATTCCTGTGTGTGGACAATGAGAGAAAGCCTGAGCCTTGTCTCAGGCACAAATGGATATTATTTCTAATTGTCTCTTCAGTGGACTGCCTTCTCCACTTAGAGTCAAGAGACCATGCAACTTAAAGTCATTTGAAAAAAAATTACCCCACCTCTCTAGAATTGCTAAATGGTACTATATTACCTCATAACATTAGGTGTCTTTTCATGAGAGTATTTTCTTTTTCATGAATCCATAGATGGCAGCATTGGTACCAGAGGGCTAATCTTTGTAGAAACACCAATTTAATGTTTCTATGTAAAACTTGCTAGCAATTTTCCCTGCTTTATTTTAGGTTAAAAAATTTGACCAATTACCTTATGAGAGTTCTGGTTCTGACCAATTACTTAGGCTTCATTTGTGTTGTAGGGACCTTGCACTTGTCTCTGTCTCTGCCTGGAGTGCATCTTCCTGCACCTTCCATTGAGTAACCTCTGGGTCTCTTAGGTGCCAGCCCCTCTGCAAGAGCTTGCATGGTACTCTTGCATGGTCAACTCCTCTTTGACCTCTCAGGCTAGGGCAGGATGCTTCTCTCAGTGTGCCCCTAACTCCCGAAATGCTTCGCTTTTTTTTTGCCATGGTGTTCACTGTGACCTGTAATCAGGACAGAGACAAATTTTGTCTCCAGATGACCAGCTAGTATCCAGCCGCACAGGCCACGGTCAGTTGAATATTCCACCGAGGACTGGGTAGATGGAGTTGGATTAATCGTCTGGCCCTGTGATCCTCTTAAGTGCTGAATGTGCTGCTTATGTAAGTAAATGTTACAGTATCATACATAGACAAAAAATGCCCATTTTCATTTTACTTTATCTTCACTATAAAATAGATGGAGAC
Source organism: Bramus lutescens (assembly GCA_001685075.1). NCBI lineage: Eukaryota > Metazoa > Chordata > Mammalia > Rodentia > Cricetidae > Bramus > Bramus lutescens. The sequence continues at coordinate 14,848 of LOEQ01002796.1, forward strand.
AAAGGTTGAGTCTATCAACTTTGATTACGTGACTCCAGATTCAAAACCCGAGGCTACCTATTACCAGATTTGCAATAATGGGAAAATTACTGTAAAGTTTCTCTACGTTCTACCTTTATCCTCTGTAGATTATGCACAACTGTGCTATGGGAACTCCTGCAGCCAACAGCCTTTAGGATACTGGTTCAGTTTGGGCATGGTCTCATGTACTGTATATGCATATGTAAAAGCGTGTGCAAGGCCTCTTGGCTGCTGGATTCAGTTCCAGTGCTCTGCTCGTGAAGAGGACTTCTGAACCCAGCAAGATGTCCCTGTCAATTCTAAAACTTCGGAAGTTGCTTACAATGCACTTCCTGTTTACTTAGGTAATATTATATCCTTCTGTGGTCTTTGATGGAGTTGAAGAATAGATAATTATGATTATAGTTTTCCTTAGTTATGAAAAAAGATAAAGTAGATATAAATAATACAGCTGTAATTCTTGCTTGATATCTATTTTGTGTGCGTAATTTTACTATGTTAAAATTAAAACCTTTTTTATTTAGAAAGAAAAGGGGAGATGATGTGAGATTCCTCTCTGTATGCTATAAATATGTTTTGTTACTGTTGGTTATTAAAGAAGCTGTTTCAACCAATGGCTTGGTGGAGTAAAACCAGGTGGGAAATCCAAACAGAGATAGAGAGAAAATAGGCAGAGTCGAGGGGATACTATGTAGCTGAGGCAAGGGGATGCCATGTAGCTGAGTCAAGGGGATGCCATGTAGCTGAGGTGAGGGGATGCCATGTAGCTGTTGAAGGAGAGAGATGCCAGCTGATAGCCGGAACCTTACCAGTAGGCCACAGCCTCATGGCAATACACAGAATAAAAGAAATTACTTTAATTTAATTTAAGACGTAAGAGTTATCTAGAAATATGCCTAAGCAATTGGCCAAACAGTGTTGTAATTAATATAGTTTCTGTGTTATTATTTGGGTCTGGGCATCCGGGAAACGAAAGAGCAGTCTCTGCCTATACAACTGGATTTAAAGCTGTGATCCACTAATTCTCTTTTAAATATTTATTTTATTTTTATTTATGTATGTGAGTATTTTGCCTGTCTCCATACATATGGACTGCCCATGTGATCAGTGCCTGCAGAAGCCAGAAGAGTCTACTGGAGCCCCTGGAGATGGAATTATGGGAAGTTGTAAGCTACCACGTGGGTGCTGAGAACCAAATACGGTTTTCTTACAGGAGCAGAAAGTTCTCTTAACTTCTGAGCCAACTCTCCAGCCCTTCATCCACTAATTACTAATTGTGTAACTTGATTTAAATTATGTCCATGATTTGGATCTACCCGGCACTACAAAATAAGGCTCATAATACATAATCTTATGATAGATAGATAGATAGATAGATAGATAGATAGATAGCATCCATCCATGTATCTATGTATCTATCTATCTTGAAATCCTTGCTCAGGGACACATTCTTTCAGGTCCACTATATGTCATTGATTGCTCGCTTGGAACAAACATTGATTACTCACTTTGATCATTTCTAGAAGCTTATTTATTACCTGTCCTTGGTTTCGTCAGAGCCACTGCTGTCTCTCGAGAAAAGACAGCTAAGGGAATGCAGTTCAGGGCCTTCCTGGTGGTCTCCTACAGCCTTTAATATTTCCTGCAGGAAGAGGAGCCTGAGGGTGGGGTATGCAGTCCCTGGCCTCTTGCATGAGACGCAAGCAAGCCTTTATCTTAAGAATGCCCTTGGAGTTGAAGGATTGTAGCAAGGCTTTACCTCTGTCCCAGGAGAACATGTCCTGGGAGGTTCCTTGGATCCTGCCTTAGAGAGTAAGGCCATTACCCATATCCAACCAAGTGTCACTCAGAATAACACACCTCAAAAATTCTTGAGGGATTTCTCTCCATTCAGCAACGTTGTGTCCTCATTCTAGAATATTCTAGAACATAGGAAAGGGTCTAGGTAGCGGTTAATTAATCTTTCCAACTAGGGACAAACCACTGGCACATAGCTATTTTCATCTTGGAATTGTGTTTTCATAAGGGTATTTAAAGGCTTGAGGGTTTTTTCCTAAGCCCCTCCCCCATCCACCCATCATCCCAGTGAAGTTACAATGGTTAATTTTAGGAACTCTGAGCTTGATTTGTATTTAAGATTTTTACAATCTATATATAGATTGGCCTTTAATAATCATTTATACATTGCTTCTTTTTATATAGGTCATGTGCTCTCCTGGGAGGGTAACAAGATTAGAAACAGCAAATACAGTGCAGAATAAATTAAAATGCTTCATTATATAATTTCAGAAAATTGGTTTCACACTGAAATGTTTAAATAAGAACCTCAAATGAGTTAAACAAGAAAAAAAAACCAATAACAAACAAAACAAAAGCAGCCCTTCAGTACATGCCAGGATGACCAGATGACCATTGTTAGCAAGCCTGTCCATCATAGTAAGGTGTGGCCCCAACTCACGGTGCTAGACCAATGTGACAGGCCATCTAGCCCAAAATGCTAAAAACTTACTTTTTTACATTTTTTTTGGTTATTTCAAAAGACTGGTTTCATTCCCATACAAGAGGAATAGTGTTTATTAGTCAAAACGACATAGGGCCACCCTAACAGTAATTATATTTTCCTATGTGATGCTCCAGACTCTTCCACACCAAGCAGTGTAGTTGCGTTTGGCACTGCAAACTCAAAGGTGGGTGTGGGACAGGAGGGGCAGAAGAGCGTGCTGCTAATCAGTCTGCATGAAGAAAAGTGGGCTTTCCTTTCGCGTGGAGGCAACACAACACTCCAGAGAATTGATTATTCTGGCCAGTTTTGTCTATTTCTCTGAAGTTCGGCATCACTTTGCTTGTTCCGAGTACTCAGGCCTTTTTCAGTTTCTCTATTCGTGCGTTAAAGGCCTCTTCCTGGACTTGCAGTTTTTTCTTTATCTCGTTCTGTGGAGGCAATCATAAAAAAAAGTGGTTATGACGGAGCTATTTTTGGCTGCACATTGTCTTTGTGGTTTTGACATACTATAGTGCCTAAAGACAGACATTATCCCTCACACACCTTCCTGTTTTGCAGACAGAGCTGTGCTCCAGCCTGTGGGGATACGATAACGCTTGATCATATTTCTCTGCACATTTCCAATGTAGAGCATGTCTCCCACGGACAGGAAGTGGTGTTCGGACAGCCATCTTTTCACACAGCCTCATGTTGGAAGATAGAATAACTGACCTGCATTTCCAGACGCATTTGCCAATAAGGGCCTAATCCGAGTAACTGCTTTGGGCTAAGCTGATGCAGTGATGTGGGCCCCTCCACCCTTCGTTTTGGCCTTCCCTCTAATGCATTTTAAGTGGCATTCCTGGAAGCTTCAGTGTGTGAAATAATAACACAAATAATCTCATAATTAGGACAGCTCTCATAATTAAGAGTAATCATCATACCTTACAATTCCTGCATACATGCCACTTTGTAAATTTTTTTGGTACAACAACAACAACAACAAAAAAGAAACTCATAAGCAATTGGTGACAGGTTTTAGTGATCATGGCAGCTGTGATGGCATTGAGCCTCTGGTGGTGATATTCTGCACAATTCCAGAAATACACCTCATGGTCTTGGCGTATCTCAACGCTGGGAGCTCAGCAAACCCTTCCTTCCATCCAGATGAATTGGGTGCTGTTTTTATTATGCAACTCAGGGCAGAATTAATTTCATTTTGAATGTATCTTTAAAATGAAAGTACCGAAACTATATTGGCTTAAAATGTTTGGTCTATTTCCTGTAATTTGAATTGACATCCGAGGGCCAAGGTAACTTCATTCTCAATAAATCTCTAGAATTGCGAAGTGAATCATGGAAAAATAAGTAGATGAACATAAAAAAAATTAAGGGCTTATGCTCCATTTCAGGAGGTTCTGTATTAGAGAAGTTGATATCGGCTTGGAGTTACAATAGAGAACTAGCTCCTAGACAATGGATCGGAATATGAACTCTCTGTTGACCTTTTCTGCAGAAACTGCAGTGACAGCGTGACTTTAAATAAAGAGGAGAAAATATCATGGAGTGATCACCAACACTGAGCGCAAGATGCATGAAGTGCGCGTGGCAGGTGCATGGGCCCAGTGTCCAAGGGCACACAGTTTTGGAAAGGGGTGTGGCAGTTTTTAGAACTAGGGTCATTTCGAAGTGGAAAGTAACTTAGCCTGTCTGACACCTAGGGAAAAACTGAAGCGAGGCTCAGGGCAAAGACCCAACCTGGAATTTGTCCAAGAGGAAGGTAGACGCTGGGAAAGCACAGAGCCACAGGTGTATTAACAGTCGAAGTCACCTGGGCCTGGTGTTAGACGGGTGACTTCCTTGGGTGGCGCTGGAGCTGCAAGGGAGACCAGGCTCCTAGCACCTACTGAGCCTGATGAGTCTGGCAACCATAGTCAAACAGCAACCTGTCTGGGTCCCATTTGTCACCAGCAGCACCCTCTTCACTTGGATGGAGGTCAGCAGGATTAAAGAAAGAAAATACAGAGTATGGTTTGCTATCTTGAGACGCTGGAGAGCATCTTGCCATTTTGTTGAAAAAAAAATCAGCAATAATTTGGCCTGAGCTGATTAGAGGCACTCAGTCCAGAGACATTCACAGTACCTATGGGGTCTGGGTATCTCCCCTCTGGTCCATGTTCTCTCGTTCCTAATTGCACTTTGGTGGACAAGCTATTGAACTTCCAGATGGCTTTTTGCTAATGGGAAGATAGCAAGCATGAATACCTATCCTATTCTTTCTGTCAAAGAAGAGAGCTACCAGTGTTGCAGACTCTAGCACTCGACAAGAAAATCATCACTCAACAGCTAAAGTTGTGCAGCTCCCTTCATGGAACGTGGGCTTGGGAAAGATGTTTTCAATTGTGGGTCCCGCAAACAATTCTCTTGCTTGTCTAATAGGTCCTCGGCAATAATTTCAGAGTTGTGGGATTGCAGAGGAGCCCTGGGCCATGATTATACATAAACTATATTTAGAGGGAATGTTATCAAATCTAAAAAGGAGGTATGTTCTGAACTCAGCTTAATTCAGCTGCACTCTGCCCTTCTACACAGTAACCAGTTATTACATTCGCAGGGCTCTTAACAATAGTCCTTTGTGTAAAACGTGTTCTTCCACTATTTCTGGTAAACACTAAACACCCCTTATTAAGCTTGGGACTTTGGCCGATTCTGTTGGCACCAGATCATTAAATGTTCGTGTAAATATCGCAATAACATTTGGTGATTAAACGAGCCACAAGGTATGCTTAGGACAACCTAAGCTTTTATGCTTCCCAAATTAGTTATTAATACAGTGCGCTTTTTATATATGGTCCTAAGTTCAGATAAATAAATCTTCCCCTCAGATGCCTAATGTTGCAGTGATTTGTGGTCATTTCTCAAAACATGCAATTCACTCTATTTAAGCATTTGGCTTAGAAAATCATGTAAGTCTTTACGTGGAGGTATTAGTAGTCATTTGTTTCTTGGACAGAATAGGGAACTATTAAACATGAAGTTATCCTTTGGGAGATGACGGGCAGCTGCCCAAAGGTGGGGCCGACTACCCATTCTTAGGGTACCTTAGCCAACGGCTTAACAATTAGTGATGTGTGAAGATGGGAAGTGCTTGGAACGGATTTCAAGCCTGAAACGGAGCGAGGTGACTTAGCTCAAACGATCGATTGGCAGTGCTTGCTCTTTGGAAGCCTGCGTCACGTACTGTTGCGTAAGGCCTGTTTACAGTGTAATGGGGCTCAAAGTCTTCATCGGGCTGTTTTTCTGGGGTTTCAGGGTCGACAGATTTTTGCAAGCCGATAACACACAGCACACGAGGTGCTGCCGGCAAATCTCTTGTTGTGATCTCACTGACTTCAGAAGACTCAGCTGAGGATTATGTAGCCTTGTAAGATAAAGAATGCAGGCCATAAACCTTGCTCCTGCCTGGCCAGGGCAGACAGTGTTTACAGATGTGGAGGCTGGCACTGGCTGATTCACCAAGCATAGTGCGGAGTTCACTGCCCATTCTCAGTACCTGAATGTTCAACAAAACCTCATCTGTCACTCGAGCCAGGGCTGATTTTACATCGTCAATGGTGAAGCCAACTAAAGGATCCACCTCTGCTGCCTCACTCTCTGCCTGGTGCTCCTGGGGTCTTTCCTCTTGATCCAGCGCCTAAGACATTGGAAATAAACACAGGCGGATATTGAACGTAAATCACATTCCAGCGAGCACTTGAGAGCTCAGGGCCTAACAGGCAACCTCACTTCTACCCTGTACCACCCTACCAGGAGCAAAGGTGAACTGGAAGGAGACTTTGATTTTATGTCCTCGCATATCGCGAGATTACAAGAGACTTTGGGGACTGGGAAGGTGGAGCCTGGGTTGGGGGCGGGGAGGCCAAAAATCCTGACCACCATCAGCTGGCCTGTGTGTGATTCAACTCTGAAGAGAATATTTCTGTTGCCCAGGAAAAAGTCAGAGGTGAAGACAATGGGAGAACATGAGGTTCTTTGCGCCTTGTGCCCGTATAATGCTTACTTAGCAGGGTGAGGAAAAGCAACACCAAGCCTACCTTCCGTTCAGTCTCAGGTGTTGGCAATGGCTCTATAAAGGCTGAAAATATGTCCAAGGAGATCCCTTCCTCCAGTGGGGCTGGAAAAGGGTGGTCTGCGGGCTTGACAACTTCGATGGTTTGCTGGAAAAGAAGAGTTTTGTTTGAGGGACACCATCGCAGCCAGCTCCTTCACAGGACTGGTGTATTTCCGAACCTGCTATCTTATTTAAGTACCATCTGCTTCAACTCTCCGATATCATTGCCCTCTTCGTTGCCCGCTGCTTTCCAAGCACCATCTCTCGCTCACCGTCGGTGCCATCTTACCGTTTGCATCATCTGTGGTTGAGGGTTCCTTCATCTGCACCGTTGTCTGCATCCCGCCCCTGCCTCTCACCCCTGTTTATAACTTTCTGTAGGAAGAGAGCCAAGCTTCAGACCCCTAGTGCATCTGTCTTCTTTATTTCTGGCAGATGGTTCCGTGTTTTTCACACCCAATAACAGCCTGGTGCAGGATCTCGATGCTCTTGTGGTATGAGCAAAGTGGCTATCAGCAACCCAGTAATGGGGTTGGCCTTACCAAAGATCTGAGTTGGATCCCTAGGACCCATATTAAAAAAAATGCCAAGCATAGCGGTATGTGCTTGTTATCCCAGTGCTGGGAAAACAGAGAAAGGAGGGTCCTGAGGATCATCAGAAGCTCCATTGTGGCAAAAA
>LOEQ01002796.1:22258-33200 GCA_001685075.1 Bramus lutescens
GAGAGAGAGAGAGAGAGAGAGAGAGAGAGAGAGAGAACAGAGCAGTGAACACAATAGAATCTTTGAAGTAGAATGTACGTATAAAACCAGAGCACTGTGAATCATCAGAGGGGCTCACTGAGAACTCATAACAGAGCAAGACTTCACAGCAAGCCGCTGCCACAACTTTACCAAGGGGATGTAAACGCACTGGAGGAAGACCGTCAACAAAGGCAGTGAAGGGCGAGGAGAGCCATGGATGCCAGTGCTGGCAAGGTCCACCGGGCCACCTCCAGGTAGAGGGAGAGAGAAGACAAGAGCACTGACAGCATTAAACCTCTGAGTCATTTAATTAGTTCCTCTTGTCCTGATTCCGTGTCTAACAAACAATGTTTTTGACTGTAATTTAATTTCCCAACTCAGTTGATCTGCAAAGACAAGCCTACTTGAGTGTTCTGGTTTTTATGTCTTTCGCATACCTCCCTATAAATCAATAACCTGTTCCAGTTTGCATAGCAGACTCTCACGGGCTTGTTAGTGGAGCCCCGAGATTAGGTCACTCACTGGTGTGCTGACAGAGTTGGACCAGAGCATACAAATTTGAAGATAGAATTTTGGGAAAGTATACCCCTAATTACCATCTTAGGATACTTGTGGGGGGAAAACTCATTGTACACTTGTTCTTAAGTTCTCTGTGTTACGTCCCATCATTTAAATATTAATGTTTGTCTTTTATAGGCTTTGAAGCATGCTAGAGGCAGATTTGTTCCCTGGCTTTACCCGTGTGTGTGCATTTGGACTGAATTTATATTGTTATTTGTTTATTTATTTTGCAAACATATGAGAAGTTGCTCTTCAATTGTAGATATACATTAGCAAGGATATTCACAATGGCAAGCTGAAGAGACTGGTCTAAGATCAAATAATTGCTTAGTGGCAGCTGTGGAGTTAAAGCCTGGGGCAGTGACTTCTTAGCTTTTGCTGTTTTCAGTAAAATGCGATACGTCATCAAGTAGCCATCCTGGGAAATTATTGCTATTGCTAAGCATTTAATTTTTATTCTGTTGGATGACATCACTCCTGCTGTTTATCTTGAGTAAACTCTCCATTCATCAGAATGTTGAGGGGACATCATGGCAGTGGGGCTTTCTTCTCTTAACATGAACAAGCTGTTGCTTTTTGCTGAGTGAGGGGCGAAGGAACCCCATCTTCTCACCATTATTTGCCGCCCCTACCCCGTGTTTGGCTTGCAAACTCCCAAATCTATTGCTCTTCGCTTTCCCAGGCAAGATGGAGGCGAATGAATCATGCTTCTGCGGCCTCGGAAATCTTGCAGGAGAAATGAAGAAGCTCCCATGAGAATCCGATGACGGAAGAAAGGGGTTGTTAGCTTGGAGGCACGGACTTTAATACATGGTGAGAAACCGAGCGTATGTAGTAGTGCAGGGTGGGTTTGGGGATGCCTGTGACAAGTGAGACACCGGAAAGAATCCGAGCTGATGGGATTGGCTACAAGCTTTGAGCATGCGCTGATGGGCGGTAGTGGGGCGGGGATGGTTTTCTTTTCATTGAGGTAGAAGGTTGTCTCCTTCACTGTCACCCACATCGCTGCTGTGCTCTGGGCACACAGGCTGGGGTTTTCTGCCTGTTTACCCTCATCTACTGACATTCTTTCTAGAGAGTGTCTCCATTTGGTGAAGCAGAGCCCACGATCTGCCCTCCGGCGCCCCAGTTCTCCACAGATTCTACACTTAAATGCAAACAGATGTTTGTGTTCAAGTCTTACATTTTCTCCCCCACACCCCTGTGGTCTGGATTGATTGATAGATTTCCTTTTAAAGGAATACATACATACATACATACATACATACATACATACATACATACATATTGGGTGTCTTGGATGCCAGAAGAATGCATCATATCCCCGTAGAGCTGTAGTTACAGGGAGTTTTGAGGCTCCTAATATAGTTGCTTGGAATTGAACTCAGGTCCTCCAGAACCTTAACAGCTTAGGCCCATCCCTCCTTCTTCTCCTTCCCTCCGTCCCTTCTTCCCTCCCTCCCTCTTTTCTTCTTTATTTCTTTTTGTGTCTTTGCTCTCTCTCTCTATGTGTGTATGTATGTATGTGAGAGTGTGTATATGTGTCTATGTGTATGAGTGTATGTATTTGTGCATGTGTCTGTAAATGTGTAACTGTGTGTGTCTATGTGTATGTGTATATGTGCATATGAGTGTATGTATATGAGTATGTATATGTGGACATATGTATACATCTGTGTGTTTGTATATATGATGTGCACATGTGTATGAATATATATGTGTGTGAGTCAATGTACATGAATGTATTTTGTGTGTGTATATATGTGTGTGTGTGTGTGAATGAATGTGTTAAGGTGCATCTGTGTGCACGTGCATGCACACATGTGCCCTAACATCCACGTGAAGACTTGGATCTCTGGTTCCATGCTTCCTTTCTTTGGTAGACTGAAGCTTGCATTTATTCCCAGAAACTGAAATTATGGCTGACAGTTGAGGTTTTCTTTCTCTTGATTTTTTTTAATGTGTGTAGTTCATGTAACTATTAAATTGATTCAATTCATGCACAGGAGTGGGGGTGAGAATTTCTTTTCTTTGCATGCTCTGCATACTGTTAATGAACCGAACCACAGCTGTTTCTCTCTTTCACGAAGAATTAAATTTAGCTGTGCTAGGCAGTAGACGAAGGTACAGTTTTAAATACAGAGTTTGAAATAAACAAAAGGATCCCAAGTATCATCACAGTGAATTTTTCTCTATGGAAAGTGATCACCTTCCTTAAAAACCAAGTCCAAGGGAAATTAGAATCAATAATTTTGGTGAGCACGTGGAGCCAGAAAACATGCTTGAATAAAACCGTCTGATGCAATACTTCTTTCTTTAAAAAATACAATTAGGCCTTTGTATTTTTTTAACAAAACCTCATGTTTTACAACATCACTGGCTCTGTAATAAAATCTATTTAAAACAGAGAGACATGGTCAGCTTTATTGAGTTAGATTTTCTGAGAGAACATTATAATTTCCTCAAGTCTACAAATAGTTGAAGTAAATTAAATAAAGCCAGTTTTATAACTATTTTTATACATTCCTGTAGGATGGCAATTGTCTCATATTCTCCCCCCTCAGAAGTTTAATGTGTTACCTTTTAAAACTGGAAAAATAGAAACAGAAAAATGATAAAGTAAGCATATTTAAAAATAAAACAACAGCAACGAAACCAACAAACAGCATATTTGGTGTGGGTTTAGCCACTTCTCACCCCCATCCCCTTTCCACAGGAGACTAGCACCCATGACATTCAGACCAAGAACCAAAGGGAAATGCTTAGAGAGACTTGCCTCAGGCCTAACGCTGAGCTCAAAAGGTAGGACTTTCTGATATATACACACATCCATTTGGCCAAATGACTGCTTTTACTTGACATTCAAATACCCCTAAGTATTACTTTGGATGCAAAGCAATCGATGTTTCTGTTGCCATTTCTGAATGCTTGCACACAAACGGATATAATAAAAACAGCCACATTGCTCCACGTGACTGCCACCTAGACTTTTTTCCCCCCGATCATGAGCAGGCCATTGGAACCAAGGTAAGTATGTTAAAATCTCTAATAAAGAAGAGAAGAGAGTTCTAAACAGAATAATGGACTGTGAAGTGAACATGCAATAAATAACGTTCACAGATGTGGTCACTTGCAAATTAGTTTTGCATAACTTACTTTCTGCATTTCCCCCAGATGTTGTCTGTTACATGGAAATTACCTGAAGCTGGCTGTATTGTTCTTTGTGTGCGCTTGTGTTATTGAAGGTGGTGTAATCCATGCTTTACTTGAATTGTGCTTCGGTATTTAAGGAACAGCAAATGACGGGCTTTTGGCATAATTTAATACTCATCAGTACAAAACTCCACCATCAAAAATTGTTTCTTTTTTTTTGTTTTCTAATATAAGCCCTTTACTTGCGAGCCAAATGAAATCACTAGAAATCTTTTGAAGCGTGTGTTTCCAATATGAATTGGATGTCTACCATGGTAATAAACGCTAGGAATTTCGACCTCTTCTGGAGGGTCAGTTTGGCTCTGAAAATATGCTTATAGGAAATCAGACTCGTCTCCAGATCTTAGTGTGTCTGAGAAGTCATGTGACAGTGTCACGTGGTACATGCTGTGGCGCTTCACTCTTTCTTCTAGACTTTCTGAGCTAACATTTCCAAAGGTACTGACCCCCACCCACCGCTTCTGTTTAGCAACAAATCTTTGGAGAATGGGTAAACCACAAATGGTTTGTGGGTTATGCTTGTACCATTCAAGAGTCCTTAAGGTGGTGAATTGGCAGTTATTAAAATCTGTCGTTAGACGATCTATGATGTTAAAAGATCTACTGAGCCTACAACTTTCCACCATTTTGAGTGGTCGAAAAGCAAGAACAATCTCCTCAGTTCTGTTGTGAGCCAAAGGCAAGAAGTAGACTTGCTTTGAAAAGACATTTGTTTGGAATTGTTGGAGGATGACTTCATATGTAAATCAGAACTTACTAAAATATGTCAAAGTTTCAAAAAGCGAACTTGATTGCCAACTTTCCCCACCATGAACCGAGGGGCAAAGGCACAAAGCAATTCTTGTAAAGTTTCTACTGCCCCCACCTCAGGAAAGGCATGACTCATTTGCAAGTCTAATGAAGAAGTGCTTGTGTGCTTCTGGAAAAAAATCAACAACAACAAATGGTGTCCTGTTGCCCGCAACATATTGCGTGTAAAATAGTAGTATATAAATGACACCTGCAAGGTCACAAGGAAGCCATAAGCTGAAAATTAAAACGGGAAAGCCAAAAGCTGAGATGATCAGAGAGGCTCATCAATCCACTGCTAGAGTGGTTTTCTTCTTGTGTTCCGGCCATTACAAACTTATTACTATACCCATTGCTGCAGATGGCAGTTCTGTTAGAAGTGCCCTTCTCCCCCTCTTCTTCCTCCTCTTCCCCTTTCCTCTTTTCCTCTTCCTCCTTCTCCTCCTCTTCTTTTGAGTTTTTGACTTGGGGATGATTTTGCAGAAGCAGCCCATTAATTTTTCTTTCCTATGCTTAATATGCAGTATTTACATTTTGAAAAGGTTCAAAACGTTGCCAGGCTCCTGCAGGCTATGAATTGACATCTAATAGCAAGTGCTATTTTTACCCACAGCACACTGGTAGTTTGAACATTTATAACTTAACAGAGCTTCGGGATCGGCAGATCCACACACACGCTAATCACCCTAAACTGGGACCGGTAGCACCGCACAACAAGTCGGGGCAGGAAATGAAGACGCCCCACTCCAGCTGAAGCTGCAGGGAAGAATTTAAATTGGTAAGCCCCAGAAAGCCAATTTGCAATCTGGCTAGGGTACACCAGTTAACACCCTAGGCCCATTTTTATGAATGTATCTTGACTTGATCATGTTTAACTTAGGTTTGAAATATACATAGATATGTGTGTGTATATGTATGTATGATATATATGTACATTATTCAATTATCATATATATACATACATACAGGATAATTAATTAAATTCATTCTGGAGTCTTTAAGAGAGCTTTGGGATTTTCAAGTGTTCTTCTGTCTGGGGCCAGTGATACCATTTGATGGAACTCAAGTGTGCCTTCTCATCATGACCACAGCCAGCCCCTCACTAATGAATCAGAAAAGGCCTACCTTCTCTAGTATAAATGCAGTTTAGAAGCAAAGGATGTTTTGGTCTGACTCCAGCACAAACATTTCCTAAGGGGCAGAACTGTTCTTCGGGTGCCCAGATATTTTCTGAGGACACAATAATCGGAGAGAGCTGAATTATAGACTCCGGGTTTGGCTCTGGTCCTAATTGTGTGATGCAAAGAAAATCCATGGGCCTCGGTTTATTTATCTATAAAACAAGGGTAATGATAATTGCTACCTGGCTACTACATTGAATTGTTTCAAGCACAAATTAGATAATGCGGGATAAAAATGCTGGGCGTTCTTCAAAGGGGGAGGTATTATTAAACCTTATTATTATTTATAATTACTGTTATTATTCAAAAGATCATCTCGCCGACGGGGTCACTGGGAGACAGACTACAGCAGCCATATTTGATGACATGGGTCCATGCTATCTGTATCTGTTAACGTTGCGCAGACAACTTGGTGAACTCAGTAGGATGTGCTCTCAACAGTGCTTCCCATTAGTGACAGTCCCGCAAATACAACCAATGCCACCGCATCGAGTGAGTTCCCTGGACCCAGGAACACTGTCTTTGATATTATTAGGCATTGCACAACTGTCTCACATTATCAGAACTGAAGCAAATCATTCGCTTAGTAGATAGAGGGGATTTTATTCTCTCCCTTGTCTCGTTTATCAGTCTATCTTTTGTTTTTCTGTGTCAAATGTGGCCTGTGGTGGCCTAGATCTCACTTGTTCCCTTTCACACGTTTTTTATCAAAAGTAAAAAATCTGGGCTGTGTGAGGCGGCCTTGCGAGCGCTTTCTTGTGAAGACGAAGCAGCAGTGATCTTGAAAGTACTAAATTTGGCTTTTGTACTTTTGATTCTTAGACTGACTATCTGGCAACTTCCTCAGGGGGAGAGTCAAAAACACGGTTATAAATAGCTGGGAAACACCGAGGGATTTTTCAGAATATTGTTTTTGGACCACCTGCAGTATGCTTGTTTACCAGACCGTGTTATAGTCGGCTATAGGGACCCATGGACACTGTGAAATAGTTCAAAAATACTGAAGTCATACATGCATTTTTGTTTGCGTACACTGCATGATCTCTGAGTCTTTTAGTATTTAAAAAAGTGCATCAGGTAATCTTTTTAAGGATTTGAGATTAAGCAGCACTCTCGGTTGTCGAGTCAGAAAGATGAGTTAAGTGATCATCTTAGGAGAAAGCCTGCTTTGAATTGTCAGTTGTGAACTTAAAGTCTGGGTTTCATACTTTTTTTTCTTCTGCATTTTCATTGGCCCTGCTGAGGGCTTATAGCTAGATGAAGCCGTTTCATGATTTTCAAATTTTAGAATATTCTCTCTTTTCTTGAGCAGCTAACTACCTGTAATTTGCAGAAATTATTGCAGACAATAAATTATAGTGGTTAGAAGAGAAATTACAATGGGAAAATACTAAATCTCTTTGGTTCTAGTCTTTTGGGCAGGGCTGGGAGAGCTTTCTGTTATTTTGACTGTTTAAAATCCTTGAGCAAGAGGAGACCGAGTCTATTAGGATGAAGCGGCCACATAATTCACTTAACTTCAAAGCGTTCTCATGGAACTCCAGGCCTAGAGTCATCAGAAAGGTTGAGGGGGGACCCAAAAAACCCAAAAACAACTTCTTAAAACCACAGCGAAATGAATTCCATTTAGAAATACGGCGTTTGGAAGGCTAAACGTTTAGGATGTTTGTGAAGCCTCTGAAACTTGTAGCGTTAGAGAAGTCAATGGATCTTATTGTTCCGGACAGCAAAGACCCGGCGTGTCTATTTTAAGTAATCTGACATTAAAAAATGCGCTGACAAATATAGATTTGAAAAGCAACATGGGAAGTTGTAAATCAGCCGGTAACCCTTTGCATTAAGGAAACAAGAGACCATGAAAATGTAGCCTTTTGCTTTAGTCAACCTCAGCCTTCGTTTTCAGCCAAAGAGAGTTTGCCGAGGGCATGATGTTTACATTTAGTTTTTTTTNTTTAAATTCATAGACTGAGTGCTTCCCTCTTCTCCGATAGGCTCATAAATTCTTACTAGGAAACTTGCTGTCATAGTTATAAATATCTCCTCTGCCTTACTGCTTAGCTCTCCCTGGTTCCCTGATTCGCCCTTTTAATCTCTGGCTTGCTGGTTCTTTAACCGTATGGGGTGCTGTCTCCAGGCTGGCAGGAAAAGGTCTTCCTGTGTTGGAGACGTCACTGCCCGGATCACTTTTTTGGAGCCTGTAACTGTAAAAGCAGCCTCGCTTAGCAGGAGCCCCGGGGCCCTTCCTTTTCCATGCTCAGCTTTTTACTCTGTCTAGCGGGTGTGTTTGAATGACAAGCATCTGGGGCAGGCACGAACTGAAAAGAACAGGCTTGAACGAACTCTAAGGTTCTGGAGTTTTCTATCGTCAGATAACAAATCTTAGTAATTAAGACTAAGTCGGGCTTTGTGGACTATGTTGTTCTTACACACGGAGTTCTCATTAAAAAAAAACCCTTTTGCCTATATTTAGCAAATTATGCCAATTTAGTCTTCAATGCATCTCTGAAATAGTTAGATGATATCTTGATTCAAGGCTGGAATATTCTAGAAATCTGGGCTCCCGCCCCCAGTGGCGATTGGAGTCCTAGACTGGCTCCTCCTGCTCCCATTGTGTCTCAGACGGTTTTTCTGTAAAGTCCTTCAGAGTGGCATTAGGCTGTCTCTGTTCCAGTCACAGAAGTGACGTTTCATGTTACTGAATTTCAAGTGGCCTTTGCTCTGTTTACACAAGACGGAGGTTGTGTGGACCCAGTGCTTTTCTGTGGTGATGTAGACTAGCCCGACTCTATGGTGGCCGCTTACTGGAGTTTTACGCAGGCCCGGGCTTGCTCCACACTCTGTTTTGTTGCCTTTGCAGGCCTCCTCTTCCTCCCCCCATCCTCTCTATCTTAGTGATGTCAGGAGCTGTACAGCTATTGGGCTCACAGCAGAATGGTTGCTCTCTCCGCCTTGTGTCTAAGGCTACATCAGTCGCAAAGGTCTTTGGGGACACCCCTAGGTTGTCTCATGCTGTCTGCCATCCCTTTCCCCCTTGTTTCTCATGACCGCTCATTTGTGTCTTTGAAGACCAAGTTCTTGCCTTTGTAGACCTTGGACAACAGCCATACGGATTACTAACTTTTTTTTCCTAGTTTTTCGAGACAGGGTTTCTCTGTAGCTTTGGTGCCTGTCTTGGAACTAGCTCTTGTAGACCAGGCTGGCCTTGAACTCACAGAGCTCTGCCTGCCTCTGCCTCCTGAGTGCTAGAATTAAAGACATGCCCCACCACGGCCCGGCTTGTATTACTAACTTTGTCTAACTCTTTTCCAACATGCAAAGCGCCTGAAACGCTAGGTGCCCCATATATATTTATTAGATGAAGGTAGTTTAAAGAAGGACAGGAGGGCTGTGACACAGCTCAGCCTGGCAGGGTGACTTCAGTCCCCAGAACCCACAGAAATGTGGACAGGGAGAACTAACTCCACAGAGTTGTCCTCTGACCTCTACATGGGTTCCATGGTTGGAGGGTCCACACACAAACACACCCACCTACCCACACACCATCACCACTACTACCAACAAAAGACTAAAGAAAGAGGGGAAGGATGAAAGCAAGAAAAATGGAAAGGAAAGAAGGAAAGAAAACGCAGGGATGTGGCTTTTCACCTCCATCTTCCCAGACCATGCCCTCAGAGGGATGCCTTTCCCCTCATCCCACCATCATTGTGCTATCTGGTCTCCTGAATCCATCCATGTACTACAATTAGGTTTTCTGTTTCCTCTTGAGTGGCGTTTGACACAGTGACCTTTAGTTGTACTGGTGAGCGAGCCATGTTGACTGAAGGCAAGGAATTATGTCTTGCTTCTCTCAGAGACCTACAGGTCAGAGGGTATGCCAGGAGGGTGTGCATTCATTTAAAACACTTTAGGGTGGGCTAGTCGCTTTGATAAGCTACAGTTTGGTTTGATGTAGGCGTGACGGGATGTGGTCCCATTTGGAAGCTGGCTGCGTCACAGCAAGGCAGTACCCACATAGTGCTCACCTGAGAGACACAGGGCAGACAAGTTCATTTGCACTGACTTGTCTGTCCTTGATAGCTGTCTTTGACTGACAGATAAGGTTTTGTATGAATTGATGGATGATGGTGTTTTTGCTTGTTGTCTGTGTATGTGTGTAGTATGTGCGCATATGTGTTTGCATGTGAGTGGACACACAGGTGTGTGTATGTGAATGCTCATGTGTGTATATATTTATGAACATGGCTGTAGAAGCCTGAGGTTGCCATTGGATATCTTCTTAGATCATTCCCTACCTGACACAGGCTCTCTCAATCGAACCCAGAACTCACAGATTCTACTAATCTAGATAAGCAGCCTGTTTCAGGAGTTCCCTTGTATCCATTCTCTAAGCACTGACAATAGATGTGGGCTACCATGTCCACCAGGCTGCTGACCATTGGAAGGCTGGTCTTCACATTTATATGACAAATGCTTTACCCACTTATCTCCCCAGTGATGTGGGATTCCCCACTGTATGCTGCGAATACCATTGGTTAATAAAGACACTGTCTATGGCCTGCACAGAGCAGAATAGAGTTAGGTGGGGGAAAACTAAACTGAAAGCTGGGAGAGAGAAGGCAGAGTCAAAGAGATGCCATGGAACCGCCAGAGGGGAAAGTCATAAACTGCCAGCTGAAACCTTGCTGGTAGGCCACTAGCCTCCTAGTGAAATATAAGGAAGGTAATAGAAATGGGTTAATTCTAGATGTAAGAGCTAGCCAGCCATATACTTAAGCTACTGGCCAAACAGTATTGTAAATAATGTAGTTTTGTGTGATTATTTCAGGTCAGGGCAGCCAGAAAATGAACTAGTGGCCTCTTACTTACTACAGCATTGGCACTCCAACGTGGACTACTATATCCACATAAAACCTGAGAAAGCATAAAGAGGAATTCTACACACACACACACACACACACACACACACACACAAAAGAAAAAAAAGAGTTTAACACAGCTTCTTGCTCTGTTTGCTGGTGGCATGCCGCAGTTCCTTAAGAGAGGTCTTCTTGATTCAGGGCTAGCAAAAACAACCAAACAACAACAACAACAACAACAAAATCAAAAACAGAACCTCATAGTTTTGAAACCATGACTTCCTGGGTCATTCTGCTAGCATAGACTCTGACTCTTTTTTT
>LOEQ01002796.1:39411-68855 GCA_001685075.1 Bramus lutescens
ACCCCTTTAATTCCCAACTGGTGTGGGATTGTTTATGACTTACGCCTTCAAGCTATGATAGATTGCAATTGTTCCCCATACAGAAAGCACATCCTTTCCACAGATAGTCTGGGAACTGTAGTCCAGATGACCCCAGTAAGAAACAGTGGCAAGGATTTAGCCAAGTTGCTTCTCTAAGAAATGTAAAAACTCCTGAGTCATATTATTAATATCTGGAACTAGATGGCAATGCATCACACACCAAGTTATCACCTTTAAATCACCCAGGAGAGTACATATTAAGCCCCTATAGAGCTCCATTGGCCTTAGTGCACTAACAAGATAGATCTCCTATATAAGCAAGCCTTTATTATTTTATTTGCTGCTGTGGTTATTAAAGGAGAGTGAAATGTAGGGCTGACAAGGTGAAGGGTGAATGCTGCAGACTTGAGCTGGGGAGTATAGGCCTGGATTCTGCAGACTTCTCCCTGTAGCTTTGCCAGGTCTGAACAGTTTTTGTTCCCATGGTGCCCAATATGGGACTTGAGTGGTCTTTAAGACATTCATTAGTGGACAATGCCCGTAATGCTTATCTTTTTATTTGTAAGATTGATTTTATTCATGTTCATATATGTGTGCATCTCTCTGTGTGTATGAGCACATATGAGTGCAATGCCCAAAGAGGCCAGAGGAGGGTATCAGATCCCTTGCAGGTGGAATTTCAGGAATTTATGAGTTGTGGACTATGGGTTCTAAGATCTGAATTCCAGTCCTCATGATTGAACAGCAAGCACTCTTAACCTTTGAGCCATCTCTCCAGTCCCTGCTGTATCCCTTCAAAGCATCCCCTACTTCTGCTTTATTAATTTTTCTTTTGGTGTATTTATGTGTATGTTTGTGTGTATGTGTGTGTGTGTAGTGTGTGTGTATGCAACATACATGTGTTCATGTCAAATGAAAACTGTTGCTAGGTCCCTTGTGACTCTGCTAGCAAATTCTACACAGTACCATACACGATTTTGCCTCTTGTGTCATATTTAGACACACTCAGTTGATCTGGCCATTTGTCATATATTAGGAATGATATAAGCAACATTTTGTCCTCAATGGGGATGAGAGATTTAGAGAACCTAGAAGACTGGAGGAACAAATATGTATGTAATCAACTGTAATATTGTGCAAAAGTAGCCACAGTTAAGGGATAGATATTGGTGACAGGGCGTAACATGACAGTCAGGGACAGCCACAGAGAGGAACAATGAAGGTAAGGGCATGGTGGACTATGGGGGACACCTTTTTCAGTCAACTTTTTTTTTTATCACAATCTGACACAAAGCCAAAGAAATGGATGACAATAAACATTCTTAGAAAATAAAAACATGTCAAAATAGATTTGACTCTTGGGGAATGTGTGTATAACAGTTAATTTTTGATACATATTTCTTTGAGAACAGGAGAAATACTGTGCTGGCCAATGGTTATTTTTATTTAAAATGTTTACACTTAACAAGACCAGTGATGGATTATGGAAAACACATTTGATAGTTTAATATAAAAAAATCAAATACTGCTAACTCCTGGTATGTATTTAGAGAGTCCTTTCCCCAACAGCTCTTGAAAACATTGCTGACTATATATACACAGGAACAGCACAGAAAGGTTGCTACGCTTTCAAAGGACTATGCATTCATCCCAGAAAAGAGTCCCAAATAGATAATCTACTTAAAATGTAAGGTGGACAATTAGGATGAAACTAATACTGCTTCACCTCCTGCACAAAGTACTTTCCATGTTTTATTGCGATATTGATATCATTTGCCTCCACAGTTGTCTTCCTGAGACCTATGCTGTGTATGTAAGTTTTCCTTTTTCCAAATGAGCTCCGAGGTGATCCAGGGTTGCTGTGTAGGTATGGTAAAGCAAGGTGATCACACCTCCTTTTAAGACCGTGGTTCTAGCTCTTTAGCACCCCTTAGTGTGAGAAAGACTAATTTGCAGGTATAGCACAGGCCTACCATCTAGAGAAGACTAAGTCTGTCTATCTGATTCAATTTCATCTTGGATTTTGTTTTTGCTTGTTTTTGTTTTTGTTTTGTTTTGAGACAGGGTTTCTCTGTGTAACAGCCTTGTCTGTCCTGGAACTTGCTTTGTAGACTTGGCTGGCTGTGAACTCGCAGAAATCCCCTGCCTCTGCCTCCTTAGTGCTGGGTTTAAAGGTATGTGCCACTGTTCCTGGCTTCATCTTGAACTAAGTTATCTGTGAAACAACACCTGTCTCGGATCAGTTTTGTTTATAAAATATCTGACCAATGAAATTGTTTCTGAGCTGCTTGACTGCACTGCTAAGGCAATGCTCTATTCCTCAGGCTTGGCTAGACACTATGTAAATGATATTGTGATGGTTTTTAAAGGTTAGAACATAGAAAACGTTTAATATATACACTTATGGTACTTACTGTAAAGTATTATTTTTATTGCATTCTCAAACTGTAACTGTCAACAACAGAAATATAAAATAAGATTTTAGAAAGTTTCCTGTAATGATTTTAAAATTTGAGTGTTTCAATCCAGGGCTTATTCCAAATAACTGGCTTTAAATTTTATGATTTCCTTTGCCCACCTCTGTAAGTTCTGTGTGTCTTCAAAGGTTAAGTTCAAGCATTTCTTTAAGGCTTTCCTATATATGCTCTCTTTTTACAGAAAAGAGTAGCTCCTTATTTCTAAAATCACTTATGGCCAGATGTGTCAGCATATATCCTGATGCCAGCACTGGGGAGTCTGAGACAGGAGGATTGTAAGACTGAAGTAACTTGGGCTACACAACAAGCTCTTCTCTCAAACCAACAAAGTTTTCCATTTTCTCTGTCAATGCCCAGGAGTCTTTTTGGCCTTGCAGTATAGGTCTAGGGCCCAGCAATGAACAATACAGCCTTTGCTTTCAAACAGGCCACAGTTCAGTGTGTGGGTATGCAGTGGGGTAAGGACGGTAAGAGAAATAATTATACAAAGTGTATGTAGAGTGTCCTATAAACACAGCTAAGAGGCAGCCTACTCATTGGCAGGGGAGGGAGGTCAGTCAAAGAATCAGGGATGCTTAGTGAACACACAGAGTCCAAGTTGAGTCAGGTGAGAAAGAGTGTCCAGACAGGGTTGGATGGAGCAGAAGACAGACCAGCAAGGGAAGTAACAACACACTCTAAAGAATGGAAACAGAAGAAGGGCATTCCAGAGGAAAAGATTTACATAGCATTTGCAAAGACAAGAAGCCAGCGGGCCTGGGTCCAGATCCATTTTTGACATTCAATCATCACATGACCTTTGGGCAAACCCATTGGATCTCCCATAACCTTAGGTTTCTCATGTCTTCTGTAGGTAAGCTGTCTTCTGGTTGATAGTCATGCAATTCACAGAGCCAGTTTTCTTGGAAAGACATCAAAAATTCCAAAATTGGAACAATGAAAAAAAAAACGGTGTTAAAGTTTAATAGCAACAAAGTAATTTAGTCTAGTCAAGGCCTGCTAAGACTTAAAAACATGAAAATGTAAATGTTTTAAATGTTTCAAATGTGACTTACAGTCATGTCTAGAAGTTAGTGTGTGTTTGTCTTTTGTTATGGCTACAATGAAAAGATAAAGGCAAAAAAAAACAGAAGAAAAATAAATCAAGGGGCCTATTTTCCATATGTTTGAATAATATCCAGCAATTTTTAGAAACGAATTTAGCAAAAGTTCGAACAATACATTTCCCTCATCATTTGCTAAGAGGAAGCCTCTTGATTAATGTAATTAAAGGGTTGCTTGTAACTCAAGACTCAATTAAGAAAATAAATTTGGCCTTATTACTTTACTTCCAACTGGTGGTTTTCCTAGCATGATTTTTGAGCTAAAATCCGTGGCTGCTTTGTTCATGACACATGAATTGTTTTAGCACATCCTTTCCCCTGCTGTGCGCATGATTAAGAAAGCAGAAGTTAAATAGTGCAGTAAAGAACTGGGTAAATCCATTCTATTTTTGCCCACAGTGCCTTTTAGTCCACCTTCCCCGGCCCCTCTTAGGACTGCAAGAGTGAAGAAACCTATTATCTTGTCCTTACATTATTTAAGATAAGTTCTTATGCTCAAAATATGACCTTCTCTCACTTCATATTCTCCACCACACTGGGTTTGTGGTATCCCGGCTGCAGGTACGGTCTGTATAGAAAGAGAGCCAACCACAAGGGCACCATAGCGTTTCTCAAGTGTTGATGCATGCTGGATGCCGTGATAAGAATTCTGCATGCATTGTTATTCTTTTGACCTTACTAAAATCCTAGGCATATATTCATTCTCATCTTCGGATGAGGAATAAGAGGCTTGGATAAGGTTGTGCGGCTCTTCCAAGGCTCTCAGACAATAAGGGACAGGACCGAAGTGCTAATTCTGCTGTCTTTATCTTCAATCTTGGCTCTTATCCATTTTAATTTTTTTTTTATTTTAAGAGATTTGAATCTAGTTTTGGTAGAACATCTTGTAGGTGGTAGTTGGCACAATACACGGGTTAAATTTCAACTGGAAAGCAAATTGACGTCCAGGAAAGGTGAAGCAGTCGGTTCTTGCCTTTATTGTGTTGATAGCTGGATGCAGCAGGACTCTAGTGTCTGGGAGACAAGCTCTGCCGAAGCGAGCAAGGCAGAGGACGGAACACAATGCATCTGAGAAGCCCCAGACAAGAGGAACCACTTTTCTTCCCTGTGTCCCTCCCGTTGTCACGGGTCACAGGGCCGATGTCCACCTGGCTGTCCTCCTGAACCCTAAGAAGCAGCTTTTCTCCCTCCTTTTCCTTCATCTTTGCGTCAGTTGATCAATACCTCCTGCCTGGCGTTCTTTGAACTAAATCTACAGTGATTTCTTCCCACCTTTTGCGCCTCCACTCCATTCCAAGACACCCAGGTCACAGCTGTCACCTTTCACTCTTTCTTCCTCTTCCCTTCATTCAACCAGGGACAAGAAGACCTGGAGCAGACTGTGCAAAGCCCACAACAAGGTTGCCATCAAAATACACACAAAAGTGAATGGCGTGTGTGTGTGTGTGTGTGTGTGTGTGACTTCGCATGCGTGCCAGCTGTGTCTTGCTCCAGTGATGTATATGAGGTAGGCCACTAATGAGGAAAAGGTTTATTTCAGCTCACAGTTGGGAAGGTTGTGGTCTGTGACGGAACACTGATATCACTGTTTCAGGCCTGAGAAAGTGAAGGGGCACATCGTGGTGGAGGAGATTTGCTTGCTTCTTGGCCAGGAGGCAAAGACAGAAAGATAAAGGAACCAGTCCCCTTTAAGGGCATGCCGCCACTGACTGAAGGCTCTCCCACAAGAACCCCTTCCTGCTTCAGACTCTCCCATAGACTCCTCTCCTGGAAGGCTTCACCAGATCCCAGTAATAGCATTCCAGGGGCCAATATTTTGGCACTTAGACCCTTGGGGGACTCTTATTCAAGCCGCAGCATGTAGAATTTACAAATATGAGTACACAGAGGAACCAAAGTATTAACGAATAGTGTTTGTTACAAAGCTAACACATTTTAAAATACAAAGCTATGACTTGAACATGTCAATGACTTGATCCATAACCAATACTATATTTTTGTAGGCTTTGAGCTTCAGTCTGATCAGCTCATCAGACTTAACAATATTATAATATTTTCCCCAGAAGAAATTTTGGTCTTTTCTTGGTTAATTGAGATGTTTCTAATTACTGGCAGTTTAGGACGATTTCACCCTCAGAACCCCTCACTGGTAATTATCAGTAAATTTTGGATGGATGCAGATTATCAGCAGGGAGCAGTAAGTTTCCTTGAGATGTGAGCCACAGATTTAAAGTTCTGATCAGTTTCTTTTCTGTAAGCGACAATTTCAGATGCTCTTTTTTTCTTGAGTGAACGACAGTCATTATCCAATTTTGTCCTGATGCCCTTATTGTAAAGGCACATCATGCGTGTCAAGTGATCTTAACCATAGTTGGATCCTTTTTACTAAAATGTAAGAAATGTAAAATGACTTCTCCTGCGAGGTCACGTGAGTTGCTCTTCTCCCTTAATGACATTAAACCATCGGGGAGGCTGCCCTGCCCACTGCTGCTCTTCTGAGTATCTGCTGTCACATGTCTGCTTTTTCCAGGATTTGAATTTGGGGGAATTGCATTTTAATTTTTGATGTCAGAGCAACTTTGGATGATTTTGGTGACTCCTGCTTCATCCTTCATTATATATTGATTTTCTTCTCAGTGTTTTTTTTTTTTACAAATCAATTTTTGCATGACAAAAGATGCCTTGCATGGAGATTCAAGCCTCCATGAAACATCGCTTCTCACTTGTTGAACTAAAACATTCCAAAAGTCTGTCCAAATTACAGTTAAAATGGTATATTCAAAATGTATTGAATCAAATGTTTGCATTTCATTATCACTTTGGTTTTTATTCCAAGTCTTCAGAAATATATTTTAGAGTTCTTAAAATGTCATTTAACTCACGGCAAGACTTGACTAGCTTTTCACACGGCTGATGCTTAGGAGGATTTTTCCACAGACTAGCTTCTGGTTTCATGCATTTTGAAGCTAGTTTCTCCTCCACCGTTCATGAATGTCCAGAGCCTGACCACAAAGGATACATTCACAGTACACTATGACTTTGGAGCTGGCACCTTTGTACAAGGACACCACAGTGGATGGTGGGAAGGGCCTGCACAAAGATGGCTGCACAAACTTTATCGCGCAAGCGCTCTGCCTCCCAAGTGACCCAGTAGCATTTCTACCGTGGTTCTCTAGTCCTGTGCCTCTAACTGTTCGGAGGATACTGTGTTTATGTGATACAGTCTTCATATATTGATCTTAATGTAGCTAACACTAAACCTATAGTTGCAACTTTTCTCCGTATGGCAAAAAAAAATGTAGCTTTCCTAATTCTGCTGATGGTATAATCACTCTTTCATGTCTGAGCTGATTTTGCTTCATCTTAATGTCCTAGAGTTCCTTATCCAAGTGGCATTAACTTTGGCATCAAATTTCCTTTCCAATATAATAGTTGTCCCTCCCTCCCCAATGTTGTCACCATACCCTAGCCATGTTTTGTAATGCCTAGTTTTCTTATCTTCCTAATTAGTCGTTCTGTGCATAATCTCTTTCTCTTCAAAATGGTGTGTGTGCCAGAGCCAAGTTACTTTCCTCAAGCTTCTGCTTTTATCCCAACAGTCTCACGCTCAAAACCCACCAGTTAAGTTGCTGTCAGTTACATGTAGATCAGTGCTCTTACCATAGACAGGGTTTTAAAATGGAAGCTGCTTCCATACTTACCAAAGAGTTTAATTTAGATGAATTGGCCAGAAAGCCTGTTGTAATTTGATGGCAGTCTGAACTGTAGGATATTTTCTAAACAGACAATGTACATTTTTAGGAAGGATGATTTTCAGCCTCAAGCAAGATTTTCAAAACCAAAGGTACCCACTGCTTGTTATGAATTAACTTCCCTCGCATCCATCAGCCGTCACTCATATATACTATACTTCAAAGAATTCAGAATTGTCGTTGTTTCCTGTAGGACTCCATTTCTCACAGAGCTGCTGGTGAAAAAGATTGCTAGAGTAACTGTGATTACTGATGAAGTGTTACAAGTAGTGGTTGTGAGGCTACCTTAATGACTGAGAAAAACAAAAGGAGACAGACCAGAAACAAACACCATTTATAATTAGCAATGGCCATTTGCATATAAACAGTAAATGTTGCCAAATTCAAATTCCTTTGCTCTCATGAAGAGAGTAAGAGCAATTATAAATTCAGGAGCAGGGTACAGAGGTCTTGGGGCATCTGTGAGTGTGTATGCATATGTGTGTATGTGTGTGTGTGTGTGTGTGTGTGTGTGTGTTACATATGATAGCTGGCATTTCCATACCCCTGAAACTAAACTGCCTCTTTGTCAGAGTATCTAAATTGTGCCTTTATTGTTTTGTAGACCAGAGTTTATTATCTTTGTAGTCAGGCTGATTTCCTGAAATTGAAAATGATTTGGATTTAAATTAATAGAGTTTTAGTGTACATAATTTGTAAGAAGGTTTAAACTACTACATAATTCATTTTCCTATATAGCTGTTAAGATATAATATAGCATCTATTAGAATAATTTTTTGATAGGGTAATATAAAAGCTTCTTCTTTTGGTGTATATGGGGGCAGGAGGCTGCTGGAGAACAGAGTCAGGGCTTAATGAATGTTAGGAGGCTCTCTGACACTGAGCTGCACCAAAACCTCAGGAAAAAAAATATTTTGAGGGAGGAGAAGATATAATTGATGATTTGATTCTGACATTTTATTCAAAAATTTAAAATACTAAAATATCAAAAGCTAGGGAGACAGGAGGAATGGCTCAAAAGGGAAGAATACTTACCGTGCCATCATGAGGATCTGAGTTCAGATCCCAGCACTCACCTAAAGACAGGAAAGGCCTCATGCGTCTCTAACCACAACAGTGTGGGTGTTGAGACAGGGGAATTAGAGACCCTGTCTCAAGGGTATAAGGCTGGGAGTGACAGACCAGAACACACGGTGTTGGTGTCCTCCTCTGACCTCCATAAGTACACAGGATATCCTCTGCGTACACATATGCACTCATCCACACATGGTGGGATGGGGGTCTGAGTCTCTATTTGGATAGTATTTGGCTCCTAAAGTGGCAGAAAATCCTGACATCCAGTAGACTTTAAGGAACTGACGTTTTAATGCTGTCTTCACGTAAAGCTGCTGGAGAAAAACATTCAAAACCACCAGTGTGTTTCAGCTTTGGGGGACCTGGTCTCCTTGAGGTGCTCCTGGCCTCTATCCAAAGATCACCAGACAGTCCCAAATGACAGCTCTACTCTGGGTCATCTTTCATATCCTTGCCAGAAAAATAAAAATAAACCAATACAAATGATATTCCCTCAACTCCTCCCCCAAATAACAATAATAAGACACCCTAAAGTTTTGCTGCAAGAACTATTAGGTCACGTGGCCTCTGTCTTGCTAACTCTCCACTGGCTTAACAGTCTTTCATGACCAAGAATGGAAGAAATGGAGGCTGAGAGACAGTGCCTAGACTCAGCCACCAGATATAGTATCCTCTATGTCTCCAACTGTGAAATAATAGACTATATCATCAGAAAAGGAGAAGGTAGGAAGACTTATTTTAGCCAATCGTATCCAGTTACAGAAAGTTACAATTTAAACAGAGTTAATTGGCTGTTGTTTTTAAAGCCAGAATGTAAAGATGCAAAACTAGCTCTTGCCTGCTAGAATTGCTGCATTGTGTATCAACATTCATTTTCATTGTCCTTCATGTGACTCATGCCGATGATGAAGTTTTGCAGACAGAACAACCTCCCAATCCCGTAAAGCCCTTCAGGAGTCCAGCAGTGTTCCGCCTCCCCACACCTTCCTTCCTCCCACTCGCTTTCCCAACCGGCTTGTCCACACTCCAGAGTGGGTTTTCCTGTGGCTCACGTGACAGGAAAAGCAGCGAGAGGAAAAGTAATTTAGGAATAAACAAACTTAACCCCAAAGGGACTTGAGGGATAAACAACATTAGCATTCCCAGCTGAATCCTGGGCTTTGGAAAGGAGGTCTTCATTTTGTGTAGAGGACTTCTCGGGACAGTGGGATCCGCAGGATGGCAGGAGTGGAGCGGAAACTCTATTGCAGTTAGATTGCAACTCGAGACCCGCTGGCCCAGGGTCTCTTGGTGGGAAATTCAGACTCGGTGTTTAAGGATCACAATTACCCACTCTTAGATAATTTTCACTTCCGTAACATTGTCCAACCTAATTGACAAATGATTGCTTTTATTATCTTGGGGTCTAGGAAGGTCACTTCTCTCTGATGCTACTTAGCTTTCTGGAGAGGGTTTGTCCTGAAGTATGGGATACCATGGGGTTCACCATGAATCCATTTGAGGGACATCATCTAGCTGTGGCCCAGTTTTGTCTTATTTACTTTAGTCTGATTTGTTAAGGGCCTGGGTAGCCCCTTGTTTGTTGATGGAACTTCATCTATTCCTGGCCTTGGCAACTCTCATTTTTTCTAGAATTTCTTTTTTTTTTTAACCCAGAAGACAAAAGATGCCCAGCACTAAAATTACTTCACCTAATTTTGATATTTATTCATTTATTTTAATCATCATATATATTCAATATATACATCACTGGGTTACACAACAATACCTTCATACAAGGTTATATTATACATTGAACATATTCACCCTTTCCCATAGCCCCCTAACCTCCTTTTTCTGAGATTTTTAGGGGACTCTTTGGGCAGGTTGGATTTCTCGATTATGCTTCTAATCTAATCTGGTCTTACTAAACTAATTAGGCCATTTTTACTAAAGGAAGCTGACACCATCCCCCACTCGACTGCATTTTCTCATGCTATTTCTATTTGGAAGATTTTGCCCTACACTTCTAGTGTAGAAATGCTTACTCATAATCTCTCGGTCGTGGCTAAGGCTTCAGACAGAGCTGAGCTCTCTTCTCAAGTTATGAGCTCTGCAGTTACCTAATAGTCTGTAATTACAGACATTTAGACTTTGAAAATTCAGTGTTTGCCCATTTCCATTTGTAGGAGGCAGATTTAAAGAGATTTACATGAAGAGACAAAAAAAGTCCATTGTATTTTTAACTCAAATGCTGCAGATAGCATCCTTGGTTTTTTGAGGGGGGGCTCTCTTTGGTCATCCTCTCCTCCTCCCGAGAGTCTTCATTAGGAGCCAGTGCACTAGCTCTCAATCTGTGGGTCACGACCCCTTTGTAGGTTGAAGAATCCTCTCACAGGGGTCGCCTAAGACTATTGGAAAACAGATATTTGCATTACAGTTCACAACAGTAGCAAAATTACAGTTATGAGATAGCAAGGAAAATAATTTATGGTGGGGGAGGGGGTCAGCACAATGTGAGGAACTGTATTAAAGGTCTCAGAGTCAGTGAGGTTAAGAACCCCTGGTCTGGTGGGTTCTTAGCACCTCTGGACATTGCCAGTGGAGGAGAAGGGTGGAATTTGAGATTTGAGGAGTTAGCATGGGCCTTCACCGTTAATGAATTCAAAAGAAGGTTGCATAGGGAAGACATGTGCGGGGGCAGAAAAAGAGAAAACACACCCCAAATTTAGGGCATCCGAGTCCACCAGTTGGAGGACTTTGGCTATGTTGAAATCTACCGAGAGATTTGTGTCAAGAAGGAAGAGGTGCTGGGGTACACACGAGTGTGTGTCTACACATGTGGGCATCTGTCTCATCGCCATATCCAGAAAACTGAGCATAGCAGGAGGGTCAGTGCTGGGAGAAGAAAAAATAAACCAGTTATTTTGCGACAAACATCTAATAAGTGCCATTGATTCCCCCTGGGTGAAAAAGTTATCTCTTCAAGTGGGGCTAAAAGTCTAATGGTTTGAAGGAAGTCACCTTTCGCACACACTTAACGGACATAGATGAGTACACAGTCTAATTAAATTAAACTTCGCTACTTTCTTTTTTGGTGTTGTCATTACAAATCTATAGTCTTTATGCTTCTAACATGAAAACGGTTTTTCACTGAGCAAATCTGAAGAAAATGTCTTTACTGAAGAGTTTATCTTCCTACTTCAGGGTCTGAGTTTTCTGTTTCCCTTTTTAATACTTAACTATTTTAGTTAAAAATCATGGGGAAAGCTACTTCAATGAACTAATTAAGACATAAAGATAAAAAGCTGCTCCCCCTTTTGTGGATGTGGATCTGCAAATCCTGAGAACTGTAAACGCCTTTCGGTTTTGAAAGTCGCTTTACATCTAGCTAAAATCTGAAGAAGTGACTCAACTCTGTAGAATTTCCCTAATTCGGAATGCCTTGATTTTTTTTGCCACTGCCTATGGAAAACTCTTTCTTAAGGGCAGGCAAGGGAAGCTTGTAGCAAACCTCCACAGGAGGGCACTATAGTGTGATTGGTTCAAGCTGCGGCAGCTGAGGCCCATTCTGTCCTTACCGGGGTTTGGATGAAGTGTCTCAAAGAGACTGTGTGCATTTTCCGAGCTGGAAAATTCTATGTAGTCAAAACTCAGGATGGTAGGTTTCATGGGAGCTGGTGTTTCCTCTATCGGGTAAAAACGACTGTAAGTAATTTAATCTTTCTTTGGAGGCATGTAGTTATGGTAAATTTTATCTTCAAACACAGGAAAATGGGTAAGACGCAAGCTTTGAAAGAAGCAAAAGCTAAATAGGTCAAAATTACAGCATGCTTTAAAAATGGCTGGGATATTTTAGAGCTGGCGAGCTAATCAATCAAAACCGAAGACAGTGCTCTAAAGTGCACTTATTACTTGTATTTGGGATGTGTTTGTAAGTTGTTTGCATAGACCACATTATTTTCAAATATCCACGTTACTTATAATGACATGTTTAGCTAACTAGACAGTAGCTAGATAAATCAATCTTAGCAAACACGTAGAAACAAAATTGAAATATAAATTCTATGGTGGCACTCTCTATTGTCACAAAGTGTCTGGAAACACCGTCTGCCTCAGTGTTTATAGTGAATATTTGACCGAATGTAGAATTTAAAAAAAAAGTCCCTTTTCCCAACCCACAGCTCAGTAGTATGTTTTCAGACCATTCTCTAAGAGATAAAAATGTTAATATTTTACTAGATTTAAATCAATATAAAAGTAATTATGATCTTGGCCGTTGCCATGCATCTTTGTGAGCCTGGCCTTATTATTCTGAAGACTAACAGAGCCTTGTAAGACCAAGCCAGCTGCACTGAATGGACAGTTTCATTAAATTTGAAAAGTAACAGGCCCGGTGGATATCGATATAGATTATATGGTTCCAATAACTGTTTATATAACATACATATTTCCAGTAAGAAAGCTATTCATCTCATTATAGTTTTTTTTGCTCAAAAATGTCATGTGGGCTAATCTTAACAATAGAAGGGAAATGGGGGAGGGCTTGGGTATTTTGAGAACCTCTGTGGTGGGAAACATGCTGGTAGCTTTGATAGTCTAGGAATTTGTAGTTGAAACAAAATAATGTAAGCGCAGTATAAATCTGACAGCTTTCTGAGCCTGCATTCCAAATTAGAAACTGATGATATCAAGATTTCATACAAATGAGCCTGGAGAAATGTCTCCATGAGTAAAAGCACTTGCCATCCACAGCCTGAGTTCAACCCCCAAATACAGGGAAGACAGAACTGATCAAAAACTGTCCTCTGACCTGCACACACACACACACACACACACACACACACACACCACACAAATAACTATTTTTTAAATTAAAATATCATACAGATGAAAACACTTGCTTAAGTAGAGGTATACTTGTAATGATTCACACCTGGTTTGAATAATTAAATTTGTTAGTAATTAAAATGCTAGTTCATTGCCTTCCCGGGGAATCTAGACACACTGTCTAAATTTAAATATCTTTTACTTTTAGCTTCCGCTGACAGACCTTTTTGTCAATAAATAATTCAGAGGGCAGATTTAAAAATACAAAAAGACTTGGATATGTGCTTCACATAATAGTATTTAAACATTTTGTCTTGTAAATTTGGCAACTGTTATATAGTCAGATACTTTAACAATGAAGCCACATTTAACCAGTTTTTTGTTTATTTTAGAGACTTATTCTATTTTATATCTTATAATTATAATATTTTATTATTATGCAATGATGGGGATTAAACCCATTTTAGTTACTAACAAATTGGCAAGTGATCTACCACTCCCTTATGTCTTCAGTTCTGCCATCCAGAATCCAGTTCACTGGAACCTTTATACTATGAGACATTTTATTGCTTCGAAATCTTAATAGATTCATTGCTGTCAAATGCTTTGATATCAGGAAGTCAAACAAACCCAACTTCTGAGACAGCTTCCACTAGAGTTTATAGCATCGTGAGATATCAAAATATTGTTTGCACACAAAAATGTTTTATTGATGAGATTTTATTTTGGTTTACCTTTTCCTTCTCATTTATCCTTTCTTCATTTCTTTTAAAATTTTTATCATGTTATTATTGGTGTGTGTGTGTGTGTGTGCATGCACACGCATGTGTGTGCATGTGTGTGTATGTGTAGAGAGTAGCACTAAGCCTGAGAGTGACACTATTCTATGAATATAAGCATAAATACCTAACAGGTAGTTTGACAACATGTCCTTTTAATACACATGCAGGCAGATGTTTCTTTCCCACCCACCAGTTCCTAAATAACTGACAAGAAGACTTTATATTAATTCCAAAGCTCAGCCAATAGCTCAGGCTTGTTACTAGTTAACACTTGTATTTAAATTAATCCATATTTCTTATCTATGCTCTGCCATATGACTGGTACCTTTTCAGTATGGTATGCCCATCTAATTTCTCCCTGCATCTGCTGGCACCTTCTCTGACTTCACCCTTCTTCTTCCCATCATTCTCAGTATGGCTGTCCTGCCTAACGTTATCCTGATCAGTTATTGACCAGTCATCTTTTTTACTAAACCAATCATAGTGACATATATTCACACAGTGTAAAGGAATATTCCACACACAGAGACAGAAATAGCAATCCCTTCCTTCCTGAGCCTGTGACCTTCTAAACCTTGAGTTGAGTTCATGTTTATAGGACCAAGAATGAATTCCCTTCTGTCAAGCAGGCCTCAAGTCCAATCCCAAAGCGGTTGGTAACTCTCTAACCTCCATGCCACTATTGCACAAGTGGGCACATCTCGCCTGGTAGATCAGTGTTGTAGCATTAAGGGTTCACTGCTAGCAAAGACAT
This sequence comes from Bramus lutescens, assembly GCA_001685075.1. Classification (NCBI taxonomy): domain Eukaryota; kingdom Metazoa; phylum Chordata; class Mammalia; order Rodentia; family Cricetidae; genus Bramus; species Bramus lutescens. The sequence goes on from LOEQ01002796.1 coordinate 54,184, forward strand.
CAGTAACTTTTCTCTCCTGTGTTTTCCTTATTTTTAAACTTGGAAATATTCATTGTATAGAGTAATGTCCTTCATAAGTGCATTTCATACAAGTATATGATATAGTTTGACCACACCCCTTGTTTCCCTTATTCCCCCAGACCAGTGGTTATTAACCTGTGAATTGTGACCCCTTTGGGAATGTCAAATGACCCTTTCACAAGCGTGGCCTAAGACCATCAGAAAACACAGATATTTACCTTACAATTCATAATAGTAGCAAAATTCATTTTGAAGCAGCAACAAAAATAATTTTATGGCTGGGGTCACCACAGTATGAGGAACTGTATAAAAGGGTCACAGTATTAGGAAGGTTGCCCTAGACAGTTTCACGTGTCTTGTTATATCATATGTACATATATGATTTATGTATCAACGTAAAATCTAGGACCCATAAGAAAAGAGATATTTGTCTTTCTGAGTTTGGCTTAACTCCCTCAATGTGACCGTGCTAAGTGCATCTCAACACCATCTACCTTTCTGCAAAAGCGGTAATTTCATTTTCCCTTATGGGTGAATGAAATTCCATAGTGTATACACAATTCACTTTATCTCCTCTACTGAGCACCTGGGTTGGTTCCATACCTTAATGACTGTGACCATTGCTTGACTGAACAGCCCTGTGCAGGTATTTGTGTTATAAGGACACACAATCCTCTGGTCTTCCTTCCTCCTTTTTTCCCAAAGTAACAGAGATTATTTTTTTTCAGAAAAAAAATGTCAAAATGAAGCCAAACATTCCATTCTTGAGCACTAATTAGAATGTTTCTGTGCAAAGACATTTAATTTATAAGTTTGACTTATCTAAAACACTCAGTATTTTTGAGGGGCAGTTATTGGTTTTCTCTTGGAAAAATCAGAACATCAAATAAGGGATTAGGCAAGTCTTAAGAATCTCCATGACACTCCATGCAGGGTAAGATGCAGAAATCAGGAAGTTCCTATTCCTGGCTTGTACCTTGACTCCCTCTTCAGGGGAAGGAAAAGGTATCATTAGGCCTTTGTAGCCAGGCCCCACCATCCCCTGCCTCAGTGGTTGATGGGAACTACCCCATGCCCCAATGTTGTTGACTTTGGGGTTTAAAAAAATCTCATATTGGGTCAGCATTTTATATTTGTTTTACTTTTTTCTTTCTGGGTAGCTTTAACTTAATCAAAATAATATATGGTGTTCCTGAACAACCACTGAGAACAAACTGCAGGCTAGTGATAGCTTCCTTGCTGTGTACCTTCGGGCTCAAGTCTCAAAGTGCAGGGTTCTTTGTATCGTTCATTTTTATCAGTTGGGGAAGAGGCGATGTTGGCTGCTTGCTTCTGGCATTTAGAAATCAAGAGCCAGGTGCTCTTATGTTACTGTGGTAAAGTCTTAGTTTCTTGTTGTGATAAAGGATAGAAGGAAGGAAAGAAAGGAAGAAAGTGAAGGAAAGAGGAAGGACACATGACTGAGAAGCCCAGACTCTGACCTTGTGAGTCTCAGGAGGGCTGCTGCTGGTTTGGACGGCTGAGAATTGGGCAGGACTGGGCAAGCAGCATTGCTGCGGGCTCCAGACAGCACAGTCTGGTCAAGTCTTCGGGGAAAGCCCACTTTCTAAAGCACACTTCTTTGGGTATTTTGCTATAAATTGGCATCATCACGTTAATTCTGTAAACACATAAAAGGAACCTAGCATTGATCCCTCCCCCACGTAATCTCTAGGGCTCAAAATTTGTTTTTTCTTTAAAACTATGATATGAATATGGAGATATTATTTGCTTTTGTGAGTTGACAAGGGGAATTGCAAATGGGCTTCCTTAGGATGCTGATTCCTATTTCCCCAGAGATCTGCCATTGCCTGGTGACATTTGATACCGCTTTGTAGCTCCGACAGGACAACTGTGGTACTGTCCATATGTTCATATTCAGGAGAAAGCCTTTTATTGCCAAACATCTGAAAATTGACATGCCACGTATTAAAGACATGCACATAAACACAGGTAAGAACTAACATTATATAAATCAAACAAGAAAAATAGAAAAGACAGTAATAGTCAAAAAGATTTCTATTGCATAAAGGAATTAAGGAAAGACTTAATTCTTAATTTGCCATAGGAAAGACTTTCAAAGAATCAGAAAGGTAACTCCCCCTGATTTTTAGAGACACCCAAAAAGGTCTTGAAAGCAAGGGGGTTTCACAACTGTGTTTAGTCCTTGGACTATATAATCTAAAAACACTGAAGTTAGTGATTTTAAGACTCTAGCAATACAATTTAGAAGTGAGTCTGTAACCGATCCCAATGTAAATGATGCATACAGACATTGACAAAACACTCTGCTGGCCTGCTATTAATGTGTTCCATAATTACACTGTGACTTAAATAGTTTATATGGAGAGACAAATGGGAAGCAGGGAGAAGTGTTCCTGCATCAGCATTCAGAATTCAGATGGCAAATAATTTCATCCCTGAGGATATTTTCAAATATCACTGGGTAGGCACTCAAAATTATTTTAGAGTTTTTTTTTTTAATTGAGTCATTCTGATCATCTGAAAAAAAATCAGAAAATGTTCTTGCTTAACAAAGAGGAACATTGTAGAAGACAGGCAACAAGGATAGAATGTTAATGGCCAAAAGAAATTCCAATTTTGCTTGTATTTTAGTTGCATGGAACAAAACAATTTTAAAAACAACCACTGCTATTTGAAGAGAGTTATGGATGAAACACACATATGTAATTGTTATCATTATTTTGACTGAAGAGATGGTATATGCAAGGGTTTGGGCTGTACATTCTTTGAGCTCTAGAACTTTCTGAGGTATGAGATTATTAACCTGAAACAATTTAAATAGCTTTCTCCAGTATTCTGAGAGCATCACTAAAAGTCTCACTATTGTAAAATTTATTCTTGAGATTTATGTAGCAGAAAATTTATGAGTCTTCTTCATTGCAACTAAAGAGCTTTGAAAATTTAGAGTGTTTATAAATTCCAGTTGCATTCACATAGATATTAAAATGATGATATTTCCATCGGTTTCATGAATGCAATCGGTTTGCCTCAATAAATGTTTAATGAGTATTTTCCTATGTTTAGATCTGCAGATGTGTCAAATAAATAATAAATAGCCCTACCTTTAGGAAGCCTATCATCTAATTGAAGGCAATGAGTCAAAGATCATGCTTTGTTATTTATGTAAGTGCCATTCTCTGTACATCGATTGCTGTTCTCTAGCAATGTTTGTTTAGACCCACTCTTTGGCTCTAGAGTGGCCCCAGAGAATGCAAACGCTTTCAAGCTGCTTCTATTGTGTTGACTCTGAACCCATATTTTCATTCCTAATTGTAATCAATGTTGACAAACAGTATTTTTATGTACTGTGCATAATATAGGAATGTATTGGCAACCATTTTATGAACCCAATATATAACATTTGAAGATCTCCTATAACTACTTAAAATCATGTCTTTTCTGGAGGCTGGTAGATAAACATAAAGGCTGTTTATGTGTGTGTGTATCCTATGTAAAGGCCATCAGACACCATTCACTACTAAAGAACAGCAAAGAGGACAAAATGGCCCCAGGAGTTGACATCAATGAGCCTTCTCCATCAGCTTACTTGGGGTTCGTGTGATGGGCACTTGAGTGACCATTTGAACCCCACATGCTCACTCTGATGGATAATCAGTGCTCCAAAGATGCTCCGCGGACAGATTTGAGTTTTTAGTTCATCATCGCTACATGCCAGAATCTTTCTCTGTCCAATCCAGTTTCTTTCCCCTTTCCTCCGCAGTTATTGATTCTGAACTCCATCTTGACATCTGATTATGGGAAACTAAGCTTGCCACATGGAATATTGGTTGAATTTTGTCAGCAAGAGGATTTGTCATTAATATTCAGAGAGACAGACTTCTTCAAATCCTGAAGTTACTTCCTGTTTTCTGAACGGCTGGACACCAACTTGACTGTGACATCTTAGAGACAAATTGCTTCTAGAATTTGCTTGATATATTCCTACAAATGTATTGCATTTAAAGATGCTACTTAAAATTCTTAACCCATTGGATTCCCCCCTGCACACTCCTTCCTCACTTCCTCTTCTCTCCTTTCTGTCTTCTCTCCCTTCAGCTTCCTCCTTTTCTCTTCCTGTTTCTACCGTACCCTCTTCTTTTGGTTGCGGATCCTTTTATGATGGATGATTTGCCACTGAAGCCCAGTATCTTTACTAGGCTAGACTATGTTTTGCAGTTTGTCATTTCTTTGCTCTTTTCCAGAACGATCATTCCCTTTGTTCCATAAAGGTTGTCTTCAGGCACTTTGGAAATAGTATTTGAAGATGGTGGGACTTCCGCATGCTATATCTCCATCAAAAACCTGGGACCTTTGTCTGTCTTTTCCTTCTCATTCATTGTGTGGTTTTCTGGAGTTTGTTCTGCACATCACAGGTTGGCTTTCCTGCACTGCCGCTTTAAACTCTTTATCATCTTAGATATTTTAAAAACTTTTTAATGTTACTGCCTAACCCTTTTTGTTACATCATTTCTCTTTCCACTACATTTTATTTCTATATCAAAGATATTCCCATTAATTTATTTGGGCATTCAAAACACATATAGGTTAAAATTCTTCCTTTAGAATAAATCTTCATCTATCTTTACTGTGTCTATTCATTCTTCCCCTCCCTTCTTCCCTTTCTCTCCCCCCTCTCCACCTCTCCCTCCTCTTCCTTTATTACTGTCTCTCTTCTTATCTCCCCCTTACTTTTATCTTTTATTTCCTTCCTCATTTCCTTCTTCCCAGCTTTGGTTCTGCTATCACATCTAATTTAAAAACCGCTACTTATTTTTTTTTTAATGAAGTGAACTCCTAAATTCTACATGAAGAAACTCAGGACCGTGCCATGAAATAGAACTAATTCTTTAGCCTCTAACTTTTGGAGCTTTGAAAGTTTTTGAGAAAATGGTAGAAGGAAGGCTTGCCTATTTAAGTCACTGTGTTCTTGAAGTGCGGCTGCTCTCAATGGAAAGACCAGGCCAGAAACAGCAAGGGCTCTTTAGAGAAGCCACTCCCAACTACCTGTCAGTCTTGTCATCAGGAGTGGGAGAGCTAAGAACTTTCCCCAGTTCATCCAGGAAAGTCACCGCTTGGGTTTTCTGTTGCATCCCTTATGACCCATTGGTGTGGATCTTGGTCTATTGATACAAATTTAATGTCAATTTTGTTATATGTATATTTCTGCTCATAATTAAAGTATTGTTTTTGAAGAGCTCATTTAAAAATGTAATGTATCATTAAGAAATATAGTTAATAGATAGTCATCTATAATAGTCAAGCTTGTAGTCATGTTAGTTGGGTTTTCTAGCTGTACAGAGATATATTTCAGATGGATAGTTATCCTTCAAACCTTTCAAAGACTACATAATATGGCACTTAAAATGTATTAAGAACTTAGGACTTTTCATGACAATGAAACTCATCTGCTCCTGGCAGCACCAATCTACTTCAAGAGGAAAATGAGCACCTAAGAGGCTCCTTATGGAGTTTGTCAGCCATTTGGGTAAGAAAGCGCTCTTCCTGAACTGCTTAATGATATGCTGTATGAACTGGATATGCAGGGCCCACAGAAAAATGACTACTGAACTTGTCTAAAGGTGAGACCATCCTTCAGGGTTCCTGTTACACAAAAGAGTCTGCCAGACATTCTGCAGGACACAGAAAAAAGCAACCAATGGACTTTGACATCACAAGGGAGAACAGATCTTCAAATTTCCTGCTTCATGGAAAAGTTTGTTGGATACTATAGGCCTGTAGCTGAAAATGGATGCCAGAATATAACAGAAGAACTTTGGGTGACTGTCCAGGTAGTGAGATGTCTCTGTCAATTCTAGAGTTTTGGAAGTTACTTAAAATGCACTTCCTATTAACTTAGATAATATTATATCCTTCTGGAGTTTTTGGTGGAGTTGAAGAAAGATAGTTATAATTATAAAAAATAGATTAGATATAAAACTTTAGTCTCACAAAGACAGGAAAGATGATAGAGTATTCCTTAATTTGCCAAATGTAAATGGACTAGATATTATAACTATAATCCTTGCTTGATAACTGCTTTGTTATATAAAATTTTACTATGTTAAAGTTAAAACCTTCTTTTTTATTTAGACAGAAAAGAGAAGGTGATGTGGGATTCCCCTTTGTATACTGTGAATATGTTTTATTGCCATTGGTTAATAAAGAAGTTGCTTTGGCCAATGGCTTAACAGAGTAAAGTCAGATGGAAAATCTGAACAGAGATGTAGAGAGAGAGAGAGTAGTCAGAGTCAAAGAGACACTCTGTAGCTGCCAAAGGAGACAGATGCCCTGGAACTTTACCAGTAAACCACAAGCCTCATAGTAGTACACAGAATAATAGAAATGGGTTAATGTAAGATGTAAGAGCTAGCTAGAAATACGCCTAAGCTATTGGCCAAAACAGTGTTGTAATTAATACAGTTTGTGTGTGGTTATTTTGGGTCTAGGTGGCCAGAAAATGAACAAACAGCCTTTACCTACATGACCCTATGTCATATTCAGACCTAGAGAGTTTAAGCCTGGTTCTCAGCTCCCTCCCTAAACATGGTCTAAACAGCTTGGTGTCTGATACCAATTCTTTGGAATTACATCATTGGCTTTACTTTCCTCAGCTGAGGTCGGGAATCAAACACAGTCATTTTGTAAACACAACCTCCCATCATTGCTGTCTCAAGGAGATGACAATAGCTGTCTTATGTCATCATTCTAAGATGCAGGAAAGCAATAATGAAATCTGGTGTTTGGTTTATTATACAGAAAATCAGAGTCTTGGTAATGCTTTTTCAAACTATGTACTAGAGCAATTCTCCTCCATTTGTGAGTGCTCCAAAGGTGAGTTTCTTTAATCTAGTGGCGTTTTCTAAAACTGTTTTTGAAACACTTTCATGAAATGAAAATTCATCCCTGAGCCTTTTGTCTGCCTGTTGTGCTCAGCTTTTTATTATGAATTGGAAATCAATTTCTAAGTACCTAAGAGGCGTGGGCAGAAGTGAATACGTGTCCGTGACAAACACGTCCCAGAAGTTTAGTCAAACTTGGTTGTGTGTGACAAAATTCCTAGATGTTAGATGTGGAGAAGGAGTCTTGATATTTTTTCACAGTTAATTGGTAAATGCTTAATCTTAAACTTGGTTGTCTGAACTCTTTCTAATGACTTTTCTCCTTTGAGGACTGGAGTCACTCTCTGATGGGTTGTCTTGACCCTGTAATCACCATCTAACTCATTTATGAAAATCACACACACACACACACACACACACACACACTCAGATCTCTGCTTCTTTCTTTAAAAAAATGTGTTTAATTAAGCATGCTGGTGTGTGTCTATGTGGGTCCAAATGCACTTGAGTGCAGTTGCCTGCAGAGGCCAGAAGAGGGCATCGGATCCCCTGGAGCTGTATAGCTAGAGGTGTTTGTGAGTCACCAGGTCTCCTCCAGGAGCAGTAAAGGTTCTCAGTTGCCGAGTCTCTCCCCCTGCTCTTGAACACTAATTCTGTTTAAAAAATAATTTCTTCATGGAAAACTGCTTACTTTTCACAAATAATTCGTAATTTACTTTAAATGTAGCTGCGCAAACATTTTCCCAGTGAACTACTTATTTTTATTTTTGTACTGAAGTGGGCGGCTTGACTGGCTGCTGTAAATGCGTGTTGCCACAGCCTGCCTTCTGACCCTGACCTCGGAAATTAAAACACATACACAAATCATCATGTTGTGGACGCAAGCATACCCAGATTCTAACCTTTGCTTCATGTCAAAAACAATACTCTCTTTAAGGAAACTCAGGCTGATTCCATGGGAAACATGTGGGGAGATTTCATTCCAGCCACGCTTTGGGAAGAACTTTCTGACGTTAAATCTTAGGAAAAAGAGGCCATGAATTTGAAGCCGGGTGGCTTGGCGTATGTAGGAGAGCTCGCAGGGAGGAAAGGGAAGGGAGAAATGGAATTAAAACGCAACCTCAAAAATGAACTACAACAAACGAGATTATTCAAAATATTAGCAGGGCGGTATTGGCGCACGCCTTTGACCCCAGCACTCTGGAGCCACAGGCAGGCAGATCTCTGAGTTCCAGGCCAGCCTGGTCTACACAGTGAGTTCCAGGACAGCCAGGGCTACACAGAGAAATCCTGTCTCAAACCCCACCCTCACACCCAAAACAAAACAAAATATTGAAAACAAATCTCAGTAGAGTTAGTTTCCTTTAGTATCATCTCTATCCTCACAGTCAAGTACGAAAAGTTGACTTTGGACTGTTTTTTGTGCTCAGCCTGAACCACGCTGAGGATCACTGCTAACTAGCTAGGCCTGATGTGTCTTCAGACTGGAGTTTCCAGTTTCTCCACAACAGACATGATGAGCACGCTCAGTTGCTCCCCTGTAGCTGGGTGGAAAGGTTGGTGCTCCCTTCTGGCCTCCAGGTCTTTGCTTTATGAAGTCATCGATTTCCACCTTCTCCAAGCTGAACTGGAAAGTTCTGGGGTAACCTGTCTAAATGCTGCCCAGGAAAGGCCAGGACCAGTCCCAACTCCTCTAACAAACTCGTACTGTGCTGTGGCGCATGCGCGTGGATTCATCCCTTTCCTAACCTTTTAGCTTTGTTTTTCACGGACTTAAGTTAGGCTGCTAATCCCCTAAATGTTTGACTTTATTTTTTTCTTTCCAAACAAGTCTACGGAGTTCTCTGGTGCCAAGTTCCACATAATGTCCCCCCACCCCTTTTGACTGTTTCAATAGTCATCAGTTACGGCAGAGAACAAGCGACAGGTTTAGTGCTATGTGAAAGCGTCAGGAATTTGATTCGTTTCCTCTAAGAATACTATACACTTGCCTCTATATAAAGCATTTCATTTTTCAAGCCAAGTTACCATTTGGCTTTCTTTCCCAGAATGGGTGTTTAAAGATTTTAACATTATGAAAATGAAAGTAAATTGAACCCTGCAAATTTCTAATAGGCATAAAAATTGATGTTTTTCAAAGATGGACTCCATGATCTAGATGGTTCCATGGGTGATGTGGAAAGGGTAGGTTCTAATTCAGAGGGACGACGCCCCTGTCTTCTGAAGTCCTACCTGTGTGGGTTCCTGGAGCCTGGGTTTCCTCCCCACAGAGCTGGCACACATCAAAATGTCCTGTCTTGGAGCTGTTCAGAGTCTATGGGACATTTTTTTTCTTGCTCTTTTGTTGTCTTTGGCTTTGATTCTTTGGTGATTTTCTTTTCTTTCCAAACCTCACAGGCAAGTAAATGCTCTAACTGAGCCTGACCATAGTTAAGAGCTCAGTAAGTGGCTGTATTGTGCTATTTTCCTTATTAAGTGTGGCTTTTTCGGATCCAATATGTGCCTGGCAAATACTTAGGATTATTTTGTGTATCTATAGCTAAAAAATATGGTCGAGTATAAAGGAGATACCAGTGAGTTAAATAACCTTGGGAGAAACCGTGTTTTGACCTATTAGAAAGTTTGAGTTTTAGTAAGCATCCTGTATCCAGGGCTGTTCATCTGTCAGCCCCAAATGAATCCCTCTGTCTATAACTGGAACTTCTTAGGTTGCTTACTTGAAGCTGAGGTTATTTAAATTAGAGGAGATGGGATGTACACACATAACTTATGATTGAAAGCCGTAAGTCCCGCCCCCTTCCCAAATAGAGACAAACTGAATGCCCCTGGGTGACAGTGTGGGGGGCTGTTGGGGGAGTGTGGGGGGTGGTANGTAGGGGGAGCTGGGGGTTGGGGGAAGAGCTCCTTTCAGGTGAGGGGATTAATAGTTCAGGTAAGAGAGAGGATTTGAGAAACGTTGGTGGGACAGCTAGCGTTGGAAAAGCACACGTTGAAGGAGCTGGGAAAGCAGAATAGACTGGAGATGGCTGCCGATTCCCTGGAACCTCCCCATGGCAAAGCGGGCTTTATTGTCCCTACTGGGGTTCTAGCTAGGGGATCTCTCTGGTCTCAGTTGTGCAGGCAGGAAAGAGAGGGTTAGTGGCTTTGTCTTCCTCCCTGGGTAACCCTCATTTGGGAGACTTGCAGCTATGGAGACAGAGAGCTCTCGACTGCAGCCACAGTGAGAGTAAGTTCATTTGTTTTCTTGATTTCTAATAAATCCACTAAAACCTTTCGTTTGAATATCTTCATTCGTGAAGTGCACATTCAAGTCCTTGCCCATTTCTACATGTGCATTTGTGTTTTTTATCTTCCTGGTATTTATTTATTTATTTATTTATTTATTTATTTATTTATTTATTTATGTCATTACGTCTTTAGTCAGAAATATTTTATCTTCCAGTCACTTCAAGATCTGTCTTCTTCATGGATGGAGACTTTTGTTGAAAAGAATTCCTTAATATCAAGTACAATTTAACAACTTAAAAATATTTATTTTTAATTATTACTGTGCATGTGTGTGCACACATGTACACGTGTGTGCATGGGATTACAGGTTCCCAAAGAAGCCAGAAGTCTTCTGCAAGAACAGTATGGGTTTTTAAGCAACTGAGCCTTTCTCCTGCCCCAGTTTTCTTCCACAGTTAGTGCTGTAGTGTGAGTGTGTGTGTGTGTGTGTGTGTGTCTGTGTACTACCTGCTGAAGGCCACAATGCCATCTTCTAGAAGCCTAAGTATTTTATCATAATGTTGAAATGTATAATTTACATGGAAAGAATATTTCCTTATATAGTGAGCTAAAGGTCCAAATTCATTCTTTTCCTTGTGAAATATTCCCTACACTCTTAATCATTTATTTAAAATAATTGAAATTAATATTGAGAATAATGACTCCTTTCTCCCCACAATATAATGTCATATAGTAAATGACTATGTAAGTGTGGGTTTTTTCCGTTTTATTTCCTTCCAGCGCTATGCCTGTATTTATGCCAGAACGAATTAATCAATGTTCTGAAATCACTATAAATTTCTCACTCCTGGAATAGTGATATAAAGCCTCTAGTTTAAATCTTCAACATTGCTTTATCCATTTTTTGCCTTTCTTAAATTATTTTATTTTCTTATCTTTAAACATTTATTTCTATTTTAATGATGTGCATGTGGGGTGGGGACTGTGTCACGTGAATACAGCTGCCCATGGAAGTCAGAAGAAGACACTGGGTCCCTGGGACTGGAGGTACAGGACAAAGGTGGGTGCTGGGACCTGAGCGAGGGTCCTCTGCAAGAGCAGCACTCTCTGATGCACAGATCCGCCTCTCAGGCCCTCCTTCCATTTCATCACACGCTTAAAAATCCGCGTTCCAAGTGCAGACTCGATTTTGTGCTCCATATTCTGTAGTCTGCAGGTATCTATGACTCAGATATTTGCAGTTCGACATTTTATGCTTTGTATGCTATTCTAATGCTGTTTTGTTGTTCTATTTTCTAGTTGCTTCTGCCTGGCATATAGAAAGGCTATTCCATATCTTTGCCATGTGATGGATTATCTGACAAATGATTTTACAGGTTTCACGACTTCTCTGCAAATGCCTTTCCGTTCTACACATACAGTGGCATCTCTTGTGACAGACACTTCTGATCCCATGTTTCTGCTTTCTGCTCCCTGGCTCACTCCTTCTGTTCCTCCGAAGTGGATGGAGTCACTGGCGTATAAAAACAGAACAGCTTCTGTAGAGAAGACAGCCTCTTTCCAGCTCTCAGGAGGCTAGGTTTCAGAAGTGGACCCTTGGTGATAAGGCTTGATGTGGGGTTTGTAGTGACCTTTAAGGTCTAGCTATATAGTAAGGCATTCTCCCTGGCCCCATTCTCGGGTCGCTAACAGATTTTATAATATCTGGGTGTGAGATTCATGGGACAACTGCTCTGCATCTCTTGAGAAAAATGACACAGTCCCTCATTGTTATTAGTGTGTGACTGTTCCCCTTTGTAGTCCAGAAAGACACTTACTGTGGGCACAGGTACCGTCACGTTCTACACTCTCGGGTTTGGTCTGTTAATATTCTGTTTCTGATTTTTTTTAAATGCATGTTCATAGGGGAGCTTAGAGTTTTCTTTCTTACATTGTACTGGTCAGGTTTGGCCAGTAGTCATTGTGATCTCTTTCTATGTACCCTGAAGGCAATTCAAAATTGATTTCATTTCTTTCCTAATTATTAATATTATAATATGGACTTGAGAGGTTTCTTTGTAAGCAAACTTTTAGTTCAGTTTCTTTGGTATATAGCTTTTAAAACTTTTCAAATTTTCATTACTTTTACCTACTATGAAAACCAGTGGTAGTATTTACCTTTGAGTGTTCACTGATCCATAGACTCCTGGATTTGTTGCCGACATTGTAGTCTTTAAAAACCTTACTAGGAGCTTTTCGGTGTTATTAGTTTTTTTTTTTTTTTGAAAGAACCATCCCACAGCTTACTACTATTATTACCATATAATTTTATTTAATTAGTTTCTGCTCTTTTTTTCTTTCATATCCCCCTCTTCAAGTTCAGTCTTCTATATTTCAGCTTTTAAAATTGCATTTATTTATTCTGATGTATATGAGTACACTTTATGTAAATTAGTATCTTTCTGGATGTATGCGTGTGTACCACATATATGCAGGTGCCCAAGGGGGGCACTGGGTCTCCTGAAGCTGAAGTTATAGACGCTTGTGAGCAGCCATGTGGGTGCTGATGAACCTGGGTCCTCGGCAAGAGCAGCCAGTGCTGTTAAGCACCAAGCCACTGCTCCAGCTCCTGACATTTTCCAGTTTTAAATGTCAGCGTTATGTCAGGAATCTTGGTGGGTTTTTTGTTCGTTTGTTTTTGCCAGAGTTTATGAGTCAGTGGCACCCCAAGTCAAGAAAGGAGGTAAAATCTCAGACCTGGCCATGTTCCTTCCAGGCTCTGCTTATTAGACTTGCCACATCTGGGGAAGGGAAGGTTAGCTGTTGCCAGCCTCTTCCTTTGGATGTTATTGGCCTTGCCTTTTCCTTCTGTCATTTGTTTCCTGCTCAGCCATAATAGAGATACCAATTTTAATGAGTTTTTAGAAAGCCTCTTATTATTTGAAAATCGATCTCTTTGTTTTTCATTATTTCTTTGCTTGGTTGTACTTAATCTTCTCTTGTTTACTAGAATCTCAACTTGAAAGTTGAGACCATAGAGTTAGGATTTTTAAAATATAGTACTTGTATTTATTCTTTAAGAATTTCATACATGTATACAACGTATTTTGACAGTATCCACTTAATTCCAACCGTATTTCTAACTCCTCCCAGGCCCCTGGATTCTCCTACTGAGCTCTCATTTCCCCCCTCGTCCTTTCCTCCCTTCTTCTCTTTCTTTCCATAACCCTCGGAATGTAGCCGGTGCAGTCTAAAAGCCATGGGCATGGGGCCACCCACTGGGGCATGGTCAGCCTACCGGCCACCCCACCCCTACCCAGAACTGGCCTCCACGGCCTGATTCAGCTTTCTCTCACAAGTTTTCCTTCTGTTTTCACATCTTTTAAGTTTCTTATATGTTTTTCTTGTACTTACATGTTATTGGGAACTGTGGTTTGTACACATGTGAGACTACTCTTACTGACTTTTAACTTAACGCAGTTGGGATCAAAAATGCACTTTGTGAATGTTAATTATTTGATATTAATTCAGGATCTGTGTCCAGAATGTGGGCCCCTTTCTCATTATCTTTTGCTTGCATACTAAAATGTGTTTTCTGTGTTGTTGTCTAATGAACGTCAATTATATCGAATCATTTCTTAGCATCTGTCACATTTTTTACGTATTTGGAATTTCTCTCTTTTTAAGTCTATCAGTTATTGAGAGGAGGTGCTGAAATCTATTCTGATGGACTCATCCACTTCTTACTGCTCTGTTGAGCTTTACTTTATGTCTTTTGAGTGTCTGTTATGCACATGAATGCACATGATTGTTATGTGATCTTGAGGAATTGGCCTCTTTGTCACTATGGAATAACTTTCTCTCTGATAATTTCCTAGGCCTGACATCAACTGGTTATACAATCATTACTACTTTGTTTTTATTACTGTTAAATGGCTGTTACAGTCAGTGTTCAATGTCAACTTGACAGAATCTAGAATCACCTAGAGCTTGGCCTCTGGGTAAATCTATGTGGAATGATTTAAATTAAAGTTAGCCTCTGGGAATGTCTGTGAGACATTATCTTGGTTATGTTAATTAAGGTGAGAAGACCCACCCACTGTGGGTGGAGTCATTCCCTGGCTGGGGTCCCGAATTATGTAAATGGAAGAAGGAGTTGAACAGTAGAAAGCTTCCTCTTGTGTTCCTCTTCCTACCTGGGATAGGATGTGACTGACTGTTGCCTGGTCTTCCCCACCATGGTAGACTGTACCCTTGAATTCTGAGTCAGGAGAAACCTTCCCTTCCTCAATAAGTAGGATTTTTCAGGGCAGTTTATCACAACGGTTAAAGAGCCCGAGGCCCTCTATATCTACTTCCTCATCTGTTTCACGTTTAGTGTGTCCGTGTATTTGGAGAGCCTGTCATGAAAGCTTGGTATAGTTGGTTCACCTGCTTGGTGCTGTTAAATGGGTTGGTGTTGCGGGAGCTCCTTCCGCTCCTTCAGCCATTAGCCGCTGAGATACCAGCCCATTGGGGCGTGGTCTCTCTCTCTTTAAAAAA
>LOEQ01002796.1:68946-89706 GCA_001685075.1 Bramus lutescens
TTGCTGACTGTTGGTGTTTTGTAAGTTTTTCCCTTAAAATAAATACCCCTTTAATTCCCAACTGGTGTGGGATTGTTTATGACTTACGCCTTCAGGTTGGTACATTGCATGTGACAATGAAGTGGGGTTTAAATGTACTATGTCACCAATTGCATCTATTTGCTCCTGGTCCCCTACTGTCTCTTTTTCTGCCTTCTTTAGGACTGAGAAGAATTACATTTCACTGTCCCTTTTCTGTGTGCTTCTTGTCTCTAAGTTTTGGGTAATTATTTAGGTGGGGACACTGTATACCCTCAACTTAATCCAGTCTGCTTTAAATGATAGCCTACCCGTTCGTGCAAAGCCACTTGCAACAGCATTTTATTCTTATCCCTTTCCTGTTGGCGAATGTACTAATGCTCTCTAACATTTCAGTTTCTGTATGACACAAATCCAACAACACACTGCTCTCATTTCTACTTTCTGCAATGCCTTGTCTTATTAGTTAAAAATTGCTTCACTGTCTTCACGTAGCTGTAGACTCCTCTCATGTTCCACTTTCCCCTGCCTTGGGAAAACCCCTGAACATTTCCTGCAATGGGAGCCTGCCCATGGTGAAGTTCTAAGCTTCGGTCTACCTGTGAAGTATTTTACCTGCATTTCATAAAAACCCATTTCTGAATTGACAGTTCATTTCCCTTCTGTGGTCCACTGTCTTCAGCAATAACCCTGTTCTCATTCCTATCTTCAGTCCTCCATATGGATACAGTATGACCTGATTCTCTGGACTTTTAAGCTTTCTCTTTATTGGCAGTGTTTAGCAGTAGGTCTTGTGGCTTGGTTTCTTTTAAGTGTCTTGAGCTTGGAGTTTGTTGGCTTCCTTGGATTTGTGAGTTAATGGTTCTTGTAAACTCGCATGCAAATTGGCCACTTTCTCTTCAGAAAATTTTTCTCTTCCCTCCTCTTTTTCTCTCTTCTTGATCACAGACACAGACGTTTCTTCAGCTGACGTTGTCTATGGCTTAGTGACTTGTTATCTCCCTCAGACAGGCGGGAACTGGGGCAGATTGCTTCCATTCAGTCATGGACTGAGCTGACTTGGGTTAGGTGTTTCAGACTTCCTGAGGTGAGATGCTGACCGCTGACCCCTGACTCTCAAAGCTGACTAGCCTGTTTTCCTCTGGTTTCTGAACTTTAGCTGCCTTGTGGCCTGGCTTGTGCCAAAGATTCCATTCTGCTGTATAGACATTCTTTCCAGGATGGGCGAGCTGCTGGTCACAGCCCAGGCCAGCCAGCACCTGGAGCAGATCACTTCTGCCATGCCAGCCTTGTTCCTGCGCATGCAGCCTTTTCCTGCCACTTTGTCACCTTGATCCTGGCTGTTTTGGCAAATCTTAGTTAGGGTTTCTTTTGCTGCAAAAAGACACCATGACCCCGGCAACTCTTATAAAGAGAGTATTTAATTGGGGTGGCTCGCTTAGAGTTTCAGAGGTTCAGTCCATTATCATCATGGCGGGGAACATGGTGGTGTGTGACAGATGTGCCACTGGAGTAGTAGCTGAGATTCCTACATCTTGCAGAGAACAGGAAGTTGACTGAGACACTGGGGAGTATTCTGAGCACAAGAAACTTCAAAGCCCACCCCCATAGTGGCATAACTTCCTCCAACAAGGCCATACAAGGTACTCGTCTCACTCCCTGGGAGATTATGGGACCAATTACATTCAAACCTGTCACATTCCACTCCCTGTGTTGGCTATTTTTTAGTCAACTTGACACAAGCTAGAGCCATCTGAGTGGAAGCAACCTCAATTAAGAAAATACCACCATAAGATTGGGTTGTATGCAACCTATAGGGGATTTTCTTAATTAGCAATTGATGGGGGAGGGCCTAACCCACTGTGGTCAGTACCACCACTGGACTGGTGGTCCTTGGTTGAGCAAGCCATGTGGGTCAAGCCAGTAAGTAGCACCCTTCCATGGCCTCTGCATCAGCTCCGGCCTCCAGGTTCCTGCCCTGTTTGACTTCCCATTCTGACTTCCTTCGATGATGAACACTGATCTGGAAGTATAATCCAAAGAAACCCTTTCCTACCCAAGTTGCTTTTTCGTCATGATTTTTCATCACAGCAGCAGAAACTCAAACTAAGACAGTATCTTAGGTCCTGACAGTTCAGAAAAAATCCAAGGCCTTGAGATGGACCTTGGGAACCATTCCTTTCTATTTTCACTGATTTAGAGTTTTCTGGGTTTGTTACAACATCAGAATGAGAGACACACAAGCCAAAATGATTGAGTTTCGAATGAAGTATTTTTTTTACATTTGAAAAATATGGAGCTTTATTGTTAGCATATTCCTACTATTTGGAGAGTGAGCACGTTTTTTGCATTTTTTTGCATTGATTGCGTATTCAATGAGGATAGACAGCACCTCAAATACATGGGATAGTCCCTCCAGTGAGCTCCTTAAAGAAGCCATCACAAGGTTACTATTGCTGTCTCACCATGTCTGCACAGACACGCACATAGACAGCATGTGCAGAGACACACACACAGACAGTATACACACAGAAATGTACAAATAGGCAGACAGTGTACACACACACATAGGCAGACAGCATATAAATAATCACACACATAGGCAGATAGCATATACATAATCACACACATAGGCAGATAGCATACACACACATAGGCAGACAGCATACAGACACACACAGAGGTAAACAGCATACATAGACACACACATAGACTGCACACAGAGAGCACACACACATACATATTCACATGGACAGCAGACAGACATAAACTGTACACACACACACACATAGCACATAGACACACACATAGGCAGACAGTGAACACACACATATTCATATAGGCGGATAGCATGCAAACATAGACACTTGTACACACTTTAGACATATAGCATACAGACACAGATCCACACATAGGTAGGTCCCCCAGCTATCCTGAGGGCACCTTAAGAAGCCTACCATCACAAGGTGGCCATCTCTGTCTCAATGTCAATGTCTACACACACACACACACACACAATAATATACAGAGACACAAAGGCATAGATATAAGCTGACATAGAAGCACAGATACACACACAAACAGACATGATCATGCACCCACATACAGCATACAGACACACACAGACATACTCAAACACAAACAAACATGGATGCACATAGGCATACACAGATGGCATGTATACACACACAGATGTACACACAGACATGTAAACATACATGCACACAAATGTAAACTTGCACACATACACAGACTCAGCATCTCGGCTCTCCAGTAATAACACTGTATTAGAATTAGATGTTTGTAGCATCGAACAAAGTTTGCAACAACCACCCACAAGGAGCTCAGTGGAAGAACAGCCACCGGGCAAATTTCTTCTCATTTTTGGCAAATAAGAAAACGACGTTCTTAAAACTCTCTGCCCGTGTTTGGGGTGCAGAAGCCTGACTCTCTAACCCATGGGGTGCTTATCAAGTCTCACAGACTGTGATGCATGCATGCCCACTCCTGCTGAACTTTCGGCCTCATTTTTGAATGATAAGGAGAGCTTTTATTGTGCAAATATTTCCTTTCATCTGAAAAAATGCGGGGTTTTGCAAAGCTGCTGAGCACAGAGAAATCTATAAATAAAGTGCCCCCCCCATCAGCTCAGGTTGTTACACGCCAGGCCCTGGTGTAGTGCTGGAGTCCCAGGGTAAAGCCTTGAAGGAGGGGTGTCATTGACCTGCCCTTGAGATGTGAACTCCTGGACATTTTGCTTCCATTTGAAAGGGAAAAGACAGGGCACTAGTGGTTTTACTGACCTCTGTAACCTTCTGGTGTTTAGTCTTTAATGATTCAGTGGGTATTCATGTTGACCGTTGTATATAAAATAGATTCCTTTGAAGGCTCTGGTTTTCTGAATTTGTATAAGAGCACTGTGTACCTACTGTGTGCACCTACTATAATTTTTTTATTGGGTTTTTATGGCCTGGGCATAAAGCTTAAAAACAATGCAAATATTGTAGCCATGATTTAATGCAAGGTGACTCACTTAAATGGACTTAATTCCAAATGTCTGGCCTCATATTAGTTTAATGGCTCTATGTCTAAGCAATAATCTAATTTAAGCTTTTTGTTTATTCTAAGTAAAGTCAGACAATATGTGCATTTTTACGAATAATCCTTGGGTGACATGAGTTGATGTCTCCCATTAGGGATGATTAGGTGAGCCTCTTTGGGGTAAATGCTTTAAACTGTCTCGTACGATTTGCAGAAACACAAGGGGTAGAATTAACTGTGGATCTCGCCTCTTCAAAGTTTTAACTGCTGAATGTGAGCTATTTTCCGTGTCTGTTCATTTTGGATTTATTGCAGTAACTTTCACAAGTGGGATCGAGTCCAAATTCTTGGAGCATTTTAACCATAAAAGGCATAGAAATATTTTGCAACCCCACGGGCAGTAATCTGATATTTAAGAGTTTCATAAAAGGAATGACTAGCGTGTGGGCTCTCAAAATGAGAGCTTCATCCAGCGGCACATCACAAATGTTTATCTCGGAGCCTGCAAAGCATTCGGCATTTGAAATACTAAAGGGACAAGAGGAAGGGAAACAAAATTTATGGCATGCTCTGTATTCCTACATACTTTAATTGCTATGTCATTTATTTCTAGTAACACTCCTTCCAGGACAGGACTTTGCTATGGTCTCAATGTGTCCTTCCCCCAAAACATGTATATTGAAGTACGTGTATGCAGTATTTCCAGCTGAATGAGTCCTGAAGGCAGAACCCTTCCCCAGATAGATTAGTGCCTTCTTAAAAGAAGCTTTGTTCTTCCCTGTGAAGATCCAGGAGGAAGGTATCACCTATGAAGGACAGAATGAGCGTCTCAAGACACCACGTAGGCTGTTTCTTTGATCTTGGACTTCCCAGCCTCCGTGACTGTAGGAAATATTTCTGCTGTTTCTGAGCCACCAACTGAAGTTATTTTCGTCACAGCAGCACAAACGCACCAAGACGGAGAGCTCACCCCAAAGAGGGCTCATCAGTGTTTCCCTGACTGTAAAGACGACCCACGAGGAGGTGATTAAGTTCAGTTGGATGAAAAGAGAAGCTGACAAAGCGACCATTCTCACGTAGCCTCCTCAAACACAGGCATCTTCCATTCAGATGACATAGGAAGGTGCTGGGCTGGGTTGGGAACTGTTAATGCTGTTGTGGAGATTAAACAGGCAACTCTCCACACCCCCAGGTCTGCAACATAGTCTGCAGTTCTGGGTTCCAGGTGCTGCGGGAGCAAGATTAACTTGCTGGGTTCACTGAGCCACCCTTCCCTCTCAGGCCCCATCTTGTTTCCTATGGGAGGCAGAAAATATTCCTCTTGCTTTGTTGATGACAGAGATGACAGAGAGGAATTTCGGAGGTTAGAAGAGTTGCCCCCCCCCTCCCGGATGTGCGAGTAGTGCTGACCTTTGACCCATGCTTTCCCACCAGCTCTGTGTGCCTTGTGCCTGATTTACTGACTATGCCTACCTAGATGTTCACATTATCGGGTACAATTCCCTAGGGCCTGGTGTAGGTTTTACTGGAAATTTCCCTTAAAACTACCTGATTGTAAGTTGGTAAGAGAGACCAGTTGACAAAGGGCTTGCTATGCGTGCATGGTGATCTGAGTTTGGCCCCCTATATCCACAGAAAAAGGTAAGCAATAAGGCAAGTGCTTGAAATCGTGGCACAGGGAGGTGGAGACAGGTGGACCTCTGGCTAGCCTAATCAGCAAGTTACAACCTAGTGAGAAATTCTCTCTCAGTAGAGACTCTGAGGACAGTACCTGAGGAATGGCATTAGCTGTTGACTTCTTGTGTGTGTATGTACTGGCACATGAATGCACCCCCCCCCCGAAGTATTCCATCCCAGTATCTCCTTCTCTTTAACAGTATAACATTTCATTTAAGGATTAGGCGAAATCAACTGTGTCAACGGACTGGTGAGTGAAGACAGCTGTCCTCAGCATGATCTCCATTGCAAATTGTGGTTCCAAGTATCTCATGCTCAAGTGCTGGCTTATAGTGCACATCCAGGACCACAGTGACCTGCGAGAGTAAAGATGCCATGGTGGCGAGTGATGGTAAAGACCCTCTCCCAGGCATTGTTCACATCTTGTTGAGGGCATGGCTAGGAAGGAGTGATGGTCAGGAAACAGTAAAGAGTTTATAAGAGAATTCAACTTCTGAACTGTCAGGATCCTTCCTTCCATATTGGGGCTCATCAACCTAATTGTCTGTTGGATGCTAGTGAGTTTAGCTGTCAGTCAACCCATTGAGCAGACCAGAGACTCCCTTGCTGAGTGACAGAGCCACATTCTCAAGTCCCACATGAACATCAGTACCTCCACCCTGCCCAAACTCCTACTCAGTTCTCTCCCATCATAGATCCTAATTCTACTGCAGCTTCTCCTCCACCCCTTCATGGTGTTATCTGGGACACACACACACTGTGTGTGTGTGTGTGTGTGTGTGTGTGTGTCACACACACACAAATATCCAGATATATAACCCAGCTCAGGATTCTACTTTGAAGGTTTTGAAGGCCAATTTCTGAGCAACTCTCCTGGTATCATTTATCACAGTCAAATTTCTAAGAAAGAAAGAAACAAACAAACAAAAAAAACCCTAACACAGTGAAAAACTGTGTTGAGGTAGATTGAGTGAAGGGGCCATTTGCAAAAGGGTGGCTTGTGGGGAAAATCATGATAAAACAATATTATGGTGCACCTCTGCTAATTCCTGGTCTCGACAGAGTCAGGGATGGACCAGGTTCCATTATCCAGCAAGAAGAGGTCAGGGTAGGAATTGTAGTCATCTGTGGAGGATCCTCCAAAGACAGTGTGACCCAGCAGCCAGGCAGCTGTGAGTAAAACCACTTTTCTGGTTCGTGTCCCCAGTGACCCAGCTAGAGACCTGAGGAGGAGGAGGGAGCCTATTTAATGAGGGTTCCCATAGAGTGGAACTGGGGAGCAAGGCAGGGTAGGAGAAGGTGGTGATGAGTCCGGAAGAATAAACAGAAGATACCAGCTACGTTGTGTTATACATTTTTTTTTTTTACCTAGACAGCTCATTATGTTGAATTGCTGGTCTATCTTTGTTTTGTGAAAACAGAACAATTAAATATTCAGAACTTTAGCCAAGGAGTTTATCCGAAGGAAACGTTCAACTTTTGAAAAAATTTGCAGTTCTAGAAATTATGCTAATTTGCACTTAATAGTCATATTATTTCAAATTTCAAATATATTCATTATTTAGCAGGGACTAACGAACCACGTTCCCCTTCCTCTCCTCAGCTTTGGCTGTGTCCATTTTCACACACTGTGTGTTAATGGAGCACACGTAATAGATTAGCATTATTTACTGTGTGAACGAGACCATCAGAAGGCTCTTGGCTAGAAAGCATGAAGAAATTGAAAGGGTTGTAAAAATGATGAATATTTAAAATAACTTTGTTACGATGTTATTTATGCCATACTTAATTTTTAAGGAGTGTATGTTGGGAAGGTAATAAAGTTAAACTAGGTTCTATTTTGTGTTTTAACTGTTGAAACCTTTGATGGTTATCAACACGTCATATACGACTCAACCCTACAAGTGGGTGCCACAATCCTTCATTTCGGAATGATGTCACCACTGTTCTAGAGGCATCTGGGATAATGGTCAGCTTGCATCTCCCTGAGTTCCATAATCTTGAAAGTGGCACCTACCTCCTGTGGCTGTGGGGAAGGGCGCGTGGAACCAGGCATAGGAGAAATGCTTAGCTAACTTGACTTCCTTTGCATTTTTGCCCAGTTTTTGTACTTTATCCTGTGATCTCTGCTCAGGAGTACAGCGTTCAGAGTAGATCCCTCCCATCAACCGATCCTAGACAAGAAACCTTTCTGCTCCAGCTTGTTCTACTAGCCTGGATCTTTCCTTTGTTTGTGAATTACATTCTTGTGGGTTTATGTTCTTATGGCTGGCCACTTCTGCTGCTACTGTTCTCATGATGAGCCACCAGGGCTGTTGTACGAGCTGACACCAGAGAATCATAGGAGAAGTGTGATCTGTACAGGAAACTGATGACCACAGGCACTAAACCCCAAGGCACTTAGAAGGATGGTAGGCCTACACAGCTGTTCAGCAAATGTGACAACCACATAGCAGAGGATTGTGTACAGCACCCAGCCTTGGAAATGCTTGTGTAGGTCAACCTGAGACTTTTTGGTGCCTCAAAGTCGTCACTTCACTGTTAGTGCACCACAGCTCTGCCTCTGTGGGAACCGAGGTGTGTGCCTGCTCCCATGACAGAAGCAAAAAAGCATTGAGTAAGTTGGTATCTAACAGGCTCAGATGTGAAGGGCAGATGCTCTTTGTCTGTCAGGCTAGAGCCTTGTTTATAGGAAGGTTAGCTCTGAACTCTTTGGTACATCTCTTTGGACTTTAGTGTGAGTGACTCACTAAGACATCTCTCAAGGGATAGGTTTCTTCATACAAGGCAAAAGAAAATAGTGGTCAAGTTGTGCATAGATGTTTACTGACCATCCGTTACATTCAGTGGTGTTGTACTGAGCATCTGTTATGTGCAGTGGTGTTGTACTGAGGAGCTGAGCTAGAATTCTAGAAGCAGTTTTAATAGTGATGGGCAGCAGAGCATCCAAGGCAAGCTGGACAGGACTAGACAGGTAGAGATAGAGACTTGAGACTAAGCGTTTGCGGGTGGATACTTCACACACATTGTGAAGGGAGCAGACATATGTTATCTGGGGCTTTGTAACAAACAACCCCAAATTTGAACTGCCAGTTTAAATAGACATTTAGAGACATGGAGTCCTGTGGCACAGGCACCCAGGATGAGTCTGCCTGGTGGCATTGCCTCAAAGTCTCTTAAAAGGTGTGATCAAGTGATCCACAAGACCTATAGCCCTCACTAGCCTCAGCCAGGAGAGATCACTTCCAAGCCCAGGCACATGACACTACTGTGGGGTGACATGGAACCTTGGCAGAGGCTCCTAAGGGTCCCCATGTCACAAGACAGGCACCAGTGCACAGATGTCAAGAAAGTCACCATGCACACATGTTGTATAATGGCCTCCTGTAAGATGGAAACATTTCATCTCCCAAGGAAGGTCATTAAGACAGAGAACAAACAACTCAAAATAGCTAGGGGAAGTCCCTAAAACTGACCTGACTCACTAGGCCTCTCTGTCTCAGGGTAAGCAATAAAGATGGCTGAGGATCACTTTCAGACCAGCCAAGATGTGAAGAAGACTTGAGACTAGACCAGCTTCTTGGAAGACACAGAAATGGGCCCATTTGCTTGGAAAATATTTAGAACAACTGAGCCTCCTGGAAATAACACTCCCCAACCTACTGATCTACCTTCAGGCTGTCAGTGTGCTCCAGGCTCCCAGCTTTGGTGAGCTGTCACACATGCTAGAGTAGGCTTTGGGGATACAGCTGTCCTTGAGTTCTCTAAGGAACCCCTCACCCATATTCCTGTGAGTAACCCCATTAAAACTCATTGGCTCACCAAGCTGGACTCTGGTGGCATCTATCCTTTGCTCTCCCATGGGCTTCCTGTCTGTGGTAAATAGAGCGTGGCATTGTGTCCCCAGGAAAAGTTTTGTCACACAACAAGAGTCCTGTTCAGCCATTGTGAAGAATGCAATCCTACATTTTCTAAGAGAGGGCCTGGGTCTGGAGAGCATCACATAAAGAGGGAAAAGCCAGGCTTAGAGAAACAATATGTTGCATGTTTTCACTTACACGTGTAATTCAGATTCTAAAAGAAGACGTGAAAGTATAAGGCCACTATTTGAGGAAATTAAGAGTATCAGCATAAAGGAAGGCTGAGGGTGAATATGATAAAGTTACATTTTCATGCATAAAGCTGTCATGATAAAACCTGTAACTTTCACAATTAATATACAGTAATAATGAGTCGGGACAAAGGGAGAACAATCAGGAAGCAGTGGTTTTTTTGTAGACAATTTTGGAAGAGGCACCCCATCTGTAGTGGTTTGAAGGTATTTGGCCCCCATACTCTCACAGGGAGTGGCATTATTAGGAGGTGTGGCTTTGGTCTTGTTGGAAGAAGTGCATTGGAAGAAGTGCATCACTGTGGGAACAGGCTTTGAGGTTTCCTAGGCTCAGGACACCACCCAGTGTCTCAGTTGACTTCCTGTTGCCTGAAAGATTCAGGCCTCTCAGCCATTCCTCCAGCACCATGCCTGCCTGCATGCTACCATATGCCCGGTCATGTTGATAATGGCGTAAACCTCTGAAACTGTAAGAGAGTCCTCTCAAATGAGATGTTTCCTTTATAAGAGTCTTTTCATAGCAATAAAAACTTAACTAAGACAGCATCCCTTCTCCCACTGCACTCACTAGAAGCCAGGCACACACTTTCGAGGCAGGGGTGTGAGCTCTGCCTCCTGAGGGCAAGAGTGCAGAAGGAAACTTAGATCAAGGCCATCTGGACCCTTGTAGGAGACACTTTTTTAATGTCCATTTAAAGAAATAATGCTAAAAATACATATAGCTTAAGCTATATGGAAAAAATCCCATACTTGTAGATAACCCGATTTTTGTATGTGTAATTGGAGTTTTCTCTCCTGTCTTCCAGCTTCCGAATAATCACTCAGAGGCTTAATATTACTTATAAGTGCTTGGCCGATGGCTCAAGCTTATTACTAGCTAGCCCTTACATTTAAATTAACCTATTTCTATTAATCTATACATTGCCAAGTGGCTCATGGTGTTACTGGTCTGTTGGCATCTTTCTTCTTGGGTGACTGGCTAGCTAGTGTCTCCCAGGCTCTGCCCTTCTCCTGTATCCCTGCTTGTATCTCCAGCCTGGCTCTATCTGGCCTTGCCATAGACCAAAGCATCTACTAACCCATGACAGCACATATTCACAGCATACAGAAAGACCATCCTACAACATGTATGATCCTAATACTTGTAGATAAATCAACTAACTCAATTGCCAGCCAAGTCCTTGAAGACTTTACGAAGTATTGCAACAAGAATAACATTGTGAAGCTTCAGAGCTTGTCAGTAGGTGATCGAATATCACCTGACAAGGCCTTCGGGAGGTGAGGCCCTGTGCCAAGAGGCAGTACTATTAAGAGGGAGGAAGGCCTGCACTCAGGTCATCCCTATCTTGCCCCTCCAGTTTGGGATAGTTTTATTATTTAAAAAGAGATAGCATTTATTTAGTCCAAATCGTCCCCCTATGATCCACTGATTTTGGTCTGTCCTGGGCAGTTATGCAGACCAGACTGGTCCCTTTTTAAAGTTACCAGCCCTTCAGATTTCAAGGCAGTTGCTACATTGACTGAGAACCTCAGAGGCTTCTGGCTCATAGCAAATCCAGGTTGCTTTCTCTTTAGCATTTGGAAATGCTCCTTTAAACACCTGGGCTGCTCAGTACCAGGCGGCCTACCTTGGGCATGTCTGGACACCTCAGGCAACGCTGAAAAGTCTGCTTTACCTGGAAACTGAATCTGGGGTTACTGATGGATTCTGTGGGCATGTGATCACATAACAGAAACATGTCGGCTTTTTCCATATTGCATTCATTCCTCTACAGCCTGCCATCTATTGGTTAGATAATATTTTAGACAACAAATCCCTGTGGCTAGAGTTTTGTTTTTCAGATCTTATTGTCACTGCTCTGTACACCCTTTGTTGTGGAACATTCCTTTCTACTGTGTGAATGCATGTCATTGTGACTGGTTTAATAAACAAGCTGACTGGCCTATAGCTAAGTGGGATAAAGTTAGGTGGGAGAATCAGACTAAGAAAGCACTGGAAAGGAGGAGAGAGGAGACCGAGGGTCTCAAGGAGACTCAGCAGAAGTAGGAGATGAATATGCCATGCTGAATGAAGGTACCACCACTTGTCAGAGGGTAGATAAGAAATATGAGTTCATTTAAGTTGTAAGAGCTAGTGGGTAATAAGTCTAAGCTATCAACTGAGCATTTATAATTAATAATAAGTCTCCATGTGGTTATTTGGGATCTGGCAGGTGGTACAGAAAAGTCTGCCTATACTTTGTATTGTGTGATTTAGACAACTTGAGAATAATAAGATGCTTCTACTCAATAAACCATGAAATCTTCATCTGCAATAGAACCTTTGGCCTTAGGGAAAAGCAGGCTGCCTAATCACATGACCATGAAATGCAGCTCTTGAGAAGAACACAGGCACTTTCATAATGTGCAAGCCAAGACATCATGCTGAACAGTGAAAATAAAGAGGATGAAGTAAAACTTGGACATGGATGTCTGTACACTTAAAATCAAATAGCTTCACATTGGCTGTTGAAGACCATTTCAGGATCCAGAGACAAGAGCCAAGGAGAAGCCAGTCTACCGGGTATGTGGTCAACACAGAGCAACTGCTTCAGTAATTTGATATGTCCTCTAGGTGTATTTTGAAACAGTTTCCTCCAGTAACAAAACATTCCATCTTAATGAACGCTCCTTAAGCAGGAAGGTAAGCAACTCAAAATAACTATGGGAAGTCCCTAAAACTGACCAGATTCAGTAGGCCCCTCCCTACAAAAGTCAATTAAAAAAGGTAAGAGTCTGCCTCAGAAGAGAGACTATTCAAGCTTCGAAGAAGACTGTGAGTCCAGACCAGCAGCCTGGAAGAAGCAGAAACCATCTGAGCTGCTGAAAGAGGCCTGGACCAGAGTCTCTTGGAAAGGACACTCTCCATCCTGTTGAGCTGCCTACAGGCTGTGCAGTGTGCTCCAGGTTCCCAGCTTAGTGAGTCGTCACCCCTATGGGGTAGGTTTTGGTGATGCAGCTGTCTTTGAGTCATTTCTGCTCCTGTAAGTAAACCTTCATCCATACTCCTCTAAGTAACCCCAATAAAACTCATTGGTTCACCAACATGGACGCTGGTGGTGTTTGTACTTTGGTCTGCTGTGGGCTCGCTGTCTGGAGCGAATGGACATGTGTTTTGTGTCTCCCCAGAAAGTTTTGTCACACAGCATAACTGGTGCCCAAACAGGGGCATGACAGAACCAAAGATGAGTTGGGAGAAGTGAGTACATGGTTCTGGCTATGGACAGCAAAGTATGCAGCTTAAACCAAGAAGACTGAAGGGTGAGCATCCGTGGAAGAAATACTGAGAGTTTTTCTTTCTTGTGTGGTGAATGTTAGTGTCCCTTTGTCCTATGGCAGTGGTTGCACAGTTCTTGCTATGGATAGTGAGGCCTACAACTAAGGCTGAGCCATCAGGCTGAGGATGTGAGACCAATTTTAAGATGAAAGTCTTCGTCTATGTGGTATAAGGTAGCATCCTTGCTTGATGAGCAGGGTCCACCCCACTAACACAGAGATGCCCTGAATACAGTTAAAGGTTTAGAGGAAATTTCACAGTCTTGGTGATTAGTGTCCAAGGGTCAAAAGTGTCAGCAAGCAGCAGTAGACATTGTCTGGCCTTTGTTGTGTATAGTTAGAAATTCATCTGAGGCCAAGATGGTGGACAAGAGGATTTTGTTTGTGTAAAGCAGGATCCTGCTTATGTAAAGGAGTAATTGGAATAAGAAAGGGAGATGCAATCAGCATCCTCTATGTTAGCCTGGGGTTTGACAAGTAAATTAGATAAATGATAGGATGAGATGAAAGTATTAATTTCATAAGGCTTAGGGGCCAGAAGGAAAAAAGAGTACAAGTTAGATTCATGCTTGGAAACCCTTCCTGGGATTTGAGAACTTAGAATCCATGGGAAGATTTAGAAAGTAAGGAGGGGAACATGGTAAAAGCAGTGGATGATACCACAAGGGTCTGACATGTTGTGGAATAACCTTTTTGTACACTGTGAAGATGTGTCTTTGTCAAGGCACCTTCTGACTGGTTTAACAAAGAGATGAATGGCCAATAGCTAGGCAGGAAGAGGCTAGGTGGAACTTCTTGGCAGAGAGAGGAAGAGATGAGTCTAGGCACAGGACAGATGCCAGAGGGCACGGAAAAGAAACAGGAGGTGTAAGATGGGTGCTGGAGAGATGGCACTGTATTTCAGAATAATTGTTCTTCTAGAGGATCTGAATTTGGTTTTAAGCACCTAACTGCCTATAGCTCCTAACTCCAGATCCACGGCATCCAACACCCTCTTCTTGCCTTCATTGGCACCTGCACACAGACATTCCCATCCTGAGTATGTGCATGAACACACACACACACACACACACACACACAGAGATACACACATACTCTGAGCTTTGCCTTTCTCATGAAAGGCATTTAGGTATGTCACAATTTATGTCACCTTTTTCCAGATTGCAGGCAACTACACACGCTCATATTTCTGCTCCTTGTCTTACCATCTACTTGAGATAAACTTGAGGAAGTGTAGATGTGCGTGAAGAGTGAGCACGTTTCGAAGTCACCCAGTTGTCACTGGAAAGCTGCAGCATTTCTCCTCCTGCTACTCCAGAAGGGACATGCTTGTCCTCACATTCTCCCAAGGCAGGGTGCTGCAGTTGGAACCTTTCAGAATGTCGGGGTTTCAATTGGCATTTCTTTCTTTTTCTGGGATGGGAGATTTGAGATAGAGTCTCAGATAGCCCTGGCTCACCAAGAACTCACCATGTTGACCAGGCCTGCTTCAAAATTGTGACAATCCTACATGCTTATAACACCACAGCCACCACATAGGGCTTTTAATTTGCCTTTCCTTGAGAACTGAAAATGGTAAAAACCTTTGCTTGAGTTTATTGGCCATTTATATCTCTGCTTATGTAAATGGCTTTTTAAGAGATTATCGTATTTTTAATTGTGTGTATGTGCCTATGTCTGCTTTAGAGTTTGTGCGCATGCATGCAGGTGCCTGTGGAGGTCAGAGGCCATCAGACACTCTGAAGCTGGAATTGCAGGTGGTTAAGTTGCTTGACATGGATGCTGTGAGCCAAACTCAGGTCCTCTACAAGAACAGCGAAGGCGCTCACCTGCAGGGTCACCTCTACAGCCCCCTAGAAATGCTTTTGATGATTTCTTCAGCACAAGTCTTTTGTATCAGTTTTCAAAATGGAATTATGGAGACTATCAAGAGTACTATTCCCTTTCTGTCGCGTATTTACATCACAGATTTTTTTTTTAGAGGTTTGATTTTTAAATTGGTCTAGAGTAACCTCCTACCCCCAGACATTAAGATTCTGATATAGGCAAAGACATTTGGGATCTGAGTGTCTTGACTTACAATGAGCTGTATTTCAACATTTCACAAGGTGTTCCATATAATTTTTTTTTCATAATCAAACATGAATACTAGAACCACTTTCTTTTAAGAACAGCTTCTAAGCTCTTGGTAAAGGACCTAGTGGATGATCACTTATAATTTAAAGACTGACTGAGGTTTTTCTCTGGATACACAAAAATGTATTTCGCAAATGTGGTGTTCTTAAATCAAGCAATGAAAGACTGCTCCCATTATTTTCCATCACTTAATTTGGCCCAATTTTGAGCTCAGGTTGAATGTAGAGAGTGCCTGCATGGGGCAAACCAAGGGAAGTAATAATGCCTGATGCTCTGGCCACTTAGTGGTCTATAATTAGCTCCATGGTGGAGAGCTAGAATTTAAGTCAGCTTCTAAGGCATAACATGGGGATGGTGATCTCCAACAAGGGAGTGAATACTGAAGAAAGAAATATAGCATTGGAAAACTTTCTTGTCTGTCTTCCCTCACTCCCTTCCATCCTCCCTCTCTCCTCCCCTCCCTCCCTCTCTCCCTCTCTCCTTCCTTCAATAAAAACATCTCCCAAGTTGCACAATGCAGGAATAATCACTTTGGACTGGCAAAGAAATGTTGGACAGCAAGTGAGGCTTTATACATCCAGGCAAAGGAGAGGGGGAAAATGCAATTACCAGAAGCCCAGCCTTATTCAAAGGCCAGGTCACAGAGTGGCTGAGATGGATGCTACACTGGTCCAGGAGGGCAGGAACACTTGAGTGACAGGCTCAGGAGCTGAAGTGCCAAGTGAGCCGCTATGGAAACCATCTTTAAAATTATGCACCTGCCATTTATCAATTGTTTGGCTAGAGACAAATTCCTCCAAATTTCTCTGAAAAGATTGATATTTAAGGGAGGATGATTACTTTTCAGAGCTTGGAGGGAAAAGGGTGAGACTGAAGCTTGATGAATTGTAGGCTGGAGCATCGACCACTTTCTTTAAGTGATAGATTCTCCAGTCACTTTGTCACACATGCCAGGCAGAGCAGATAAAGTTATTTCAACACAACAATTTCTGATAGATTTTTCTCAGCACACCCCATTCTGCTGGGTCAAACAGCAAATTACACGCTGTGCGATATTCTCTCCCAGCAGCTTGCTAATGGGCTAATTCAAGAACGAAATCTCGTCCAAGATTAAAAACATCATCTGTGTTAGTTTAGATATTATTTTAAAATATTTATTTCAGTTTTAGCTGTGTATATATTTATGTGTCTCTGTGTGGGTCTGTGTATGTGATTGTAGGTGCGAGAAGTGGCCAGAAGGGAGCGTTGGATCCCCTGGAGCTGGATTTACAAGGTATTGTGAATTATTAATAGGTGAATTTCACTTCAAGAAGAAGAAGAAAAAAAGACATTAGCAGCTACCCTTCAATTGCCTCTTGCCTTCCCAAATCTGTCCAGACTAGAATGCTGTTTCTACCGTTCTCTTTTCCTTAAGACAGCAGATACAATGGTTGTTACATAACTTTCCTGTTTTGTTTATTGAACTTTATACTTTACAGAAATAAAAGAAAATTTATGTTTCTGTCTTGTTATTTCCCCCCTCAAATTACAATATCATTAACACCCATAATCTGAGTGACTTTTGAAATAAGAGAGAAAAAAATGTTTCCTTGATTTTGTTTTTCTCAAGAGTATGTGTTCAGAACATGAAATTATATCCCATTGACATCCGCTGAGCTGGAAGAGCTCTGAATTCCTGTATTTGCTGACCTTAAGTGGTATTATTTTGGGATTTGAAAGTCTGCCAAAGTGTAACTCCAGGCAAGGTAGACACTTAGGTGTATTTATGATTCTCTTTAAATATCTCTGTACATCTATCACATGGATAATAGTCATATCTGGGCACTGTACCGCTCAGAAAAGCAGGGTTTCTGCCAGCGGCTCCATGGGATGTGCTATTGCCTACATTGTAGCCATACATTCTACAGGGTGAACTACAGTTTCCATGGAGCTACACTAGGGGCCCGGAGAAACATCCGAGTGTCTGAGCATCCCCTGCCGAGGAGTGGACCTGCTGGTTTGTGGAGTTAGTCCTCCAACTGTCCTTGTCATCTCAGTTCAGAAGTTGGGGGAATTATTGAAATGTACTAAATCTTGTGAAATTTCTTGTCTCCCCAATGCGCATGAGTACATGTATTAATTAATGTGTGTGTTTAAGCACACGGGTGTGCATGTGCACATATATGACGACCTTTGAGAATGCCTGTAGTTTGAGATCTGCTGCATCATCACTCGGCTGGACTTGAACTGCATCAGTATTTTAAAACATGACACACAACTCATGATTCAGGAAGCCGATTTTATTTTTGTGGGAGAAAATTTGGGACGTTACAGTAGAATGCCAGCTTTTCACTCTGTAAGTGACTCTTCAGCCAGACCCGGCTTGTAGTTAAAAGTTAAATATGGCAGAACGGTTGTAAAGCATTTAAATTTATGGGCTGAGAATGCACCAATCATTTCTCCATTTAGCTTTTCTCTTGTACAACTCCGGGTAACGTCTCTCTGACCGGCTGTCTATCTGCCAAGAGGCTGATGGCGACTGTGAATGTACACCTGCTCTTAATTTACAAACTGTGCCTTCTCAGAAATCAGCTCGGAATTATTTTCTTCTAGTACAAGTGGTATGCAAAGGCAGTCACATGGTGAAGTACCAGCATCAATCTGGAAGAGCCAGGGCAAAATACCCCTTTCTCCTTCCCAGCCCGTTCCCGCTTACGGCCTGCTACCTGGAGGCAAGCCATAGCAACGTTCACCGTGAGGTCTTTCTGTCCTTTTGCCGTCAGGTACATGGCTGCACATCTTCACATCTGCCTGCCTTCAAGATAAGTCCCGGGATACTGTCCATATTGCTCTTTACTCCCAAATTCACATTTTCCTTCTAGGGTCAATCACATCCCATGCCTAGCAAACTCCTTCTAAAGACGTTGTAGCTTTCTGTGGCATTTTATTTTTTTTTATTTAACCATTTCCCTTTTGATTTGGATATATATATATATATATTTTTTTTTTGAGATAGGGTTTCTCTATGTAACAGCCCTAGCTGTCCTGGAACGCACTCCATAAACCAGGCTGGCCTTGAACTCACGGAGATCTGCCTGCCTCTGCCTCCTGAGTGATGGGATTAAAGGCATGCACTACCAACGCCTGGCTAAACATTAATTTAAATTTTATTTTTGGGTGTTTTGCCTGCCTGTGTCTGTGCTCCAAGTACATGCCTGTGCCAGCAGAGACCAGGGA
The DNA here is from genome assembly GCA_001685075.1 of Bramus lutescens. NCBI lineage: Eukaryota > Metazoa > Chordata > Mammalia > Rodentia > Cricetidae > Bramus > Bramus lutescens. The sequence continues at coordinate 87,461 of LOEQ01002796.1, forward strand.
AGGTTGTTGGAGACTCTGGAGTTGTAATAATGGTTCTAAACCTCTATGTGGGCACTGGAAATCGAACCCAGGTACTCTGCAAGAGCAGTAAGCCTTTAGAACATTGGAGGCATCTCTTCAGCCCCTTATGTGATAATTTAAAAATTACTTTTATATGTGTGTCTGTATGTACATATGGGTATGGTGCCCCAGGAGTCCAGAATAGGGCATCCTATATTCGAGTCAGAGTTAGAAATGGCTGTGAGCCACTGAAGTGGGTGCTGGAACCCGAACTTTGGTACCCTACGAGACAAATATGTACTCTTAACCACTGAGCCATCTCTGCAGCCCCCAATTTGACCAAATTTAGCTGCTACAAACTCTGTATTTTTCCCATATTTCTCCTGTCTGACTTTCTTTTACATATTTTATTATATGAACTATTTGTGAAGTATTTTGATCACCATTGGTAATTTCCAAGTGTTTTCTTTTTCTTCAAGTGACTTTAAAAAATTGATTTAGTCCATCAAGCAGTCAGGAAGCCTTACGTGGTGACTCAAAGTCTAATCACATTTGGGAAGGCGAGGCGGGAAAACCATGAATGTATTTAAAACCTGCCAGGACTACAAAGTGAAAGAGATTCTATTTCAACAAACCAATTTCCACCCCCTCACCTCCCCCCCAAAAAAAACTTTCTAAAAAAACAATTAAACACCAGTCTGTAACCACAGGAGTTTGAAGTCTGAGAAAGGAGGATCTCAAGTACTAGGCTAGTCTGGGCTACAGAGTGATAGCTTGTCTCAAAAAAATTTTAGAAACTCAGGTATTTCGTTCCACATGAAAGACAAAAATTAAAGACAAAATGTTTCCTCCCACCTATTTCTCCCTTTTTAATAGCTGTAGTTTAAACTGAGCACTGTGGGTTGATTTCAGTGTTCTCTTCCTTTTTTCCATTAGCTCTGTCTGTGTTCATAGCCACTGCATTCCTGGACACATAATTTTAAAACTAGCAAAAAAAAATCCCCAATCCAAATAAATCCATACCTATGTATGGAGAGGGTGGCGTAACCAACAACAGGATGAAAAGACCTTCCTTTTGGAGATGCAACAGGAAGTTGATGGACACTTGGCTTCTCAACAGGAACTGTGAGAGCCAGAAGACAATCGAGTGACTTTACACTGCGCTAAGCAAATACCTGCCAATAGAATACCACAGAGGACCAGAGAACAAACATTTCCCTAAGACTGAATCTTTTAGGGGCTAAGGAGGTAGGTAGGTCAGTGGATAACGGCTTGCTGCCCAAGACGGAGGTCCTGAGTTTGATCCTCGGAAGCACATAAGAAGCTGGGCGTGGTGACACATACTTCCAGTGCTTGAGGTGGATGTGCAGATCCTAGAGGTTTGTTTGCTGGTCACCCAGTCTAACCATCAAGGAGATCTAAGCCAAGAAGTGACCCCGTCTCCAAGATATGTTCTTTGCCAAAATCCAGTATCTTGCAGTTTTTGAGGAACATATTTTTCTTTAGTATAATTATTTAAATGTGACTACTTCATCCATAAAGACCTCCTGCAGTCTATTCATATTTTCTGTGCTTGGTGACCTCAATATGTGGTAGGTACTGATTATGGGAAATTGTTGCTGTCTTCTGGAGGGCAGTACAAAATTGATTTCAATACTCCAGAAAAATTTAAGCTGGAAATCAGTCCACATAGGGACTGATTTCCTCGAAGGCAATCCTTTGGGGTATGGGCACACAGCTCTTGGGGTTATCTCACTTTTTTTTTCTGTTCCAAGTGTCCACCAAAGACCCTTCTCTTATTTTCTAAGTATCTTTAGCATCCTTTAAAAACAGACAGATTCTAGCTAGAGTAGAAAGCATCACCAAATGCCAGACTTACCTCTGAGATGCACAGATACATTTATTATGTGTATGTGCATGTGAGGTGAGTCCAGGTGCCTGTGGTGACCAGCAGAGGGCCCCAGACATCCTCTAGCACTGAAGTTACAGAGACTTATGAACAGCTGGATGTGGGTGCTGGGGTCCTCTGCAGAAGCAATATACTCTCAACTGCTGAGTCGTCTCTCCAGCCCCATAATGATTTATAATGGTTTTGAGCTATGGTAGGGGAGCTCTCAAATACTACAGTTAAAACTGTATCTTGTCCTGTTTTGCTAATTGTTCTCAGTGGAAAGGTTAGGCTCCGCTGATGTAGGAGGGTCATCTGTCTATGTGTTACTTTCATTGGTTAATAAAGAAACTGCCTT
>LOEQ01002796.1:101948-117745 GCA_001685075.1 Bramus lutescens
AACTCACAGAGATCCACCTGTCTCTGCCTCCTGAGTGCTGGAATTAAAGGCATGGACCACCACCGCCCGCCCGGCTTGTTTTCTTCCCAGATGTCTACATGAACTTGTTTGCTTCCCCCACATCCACTTTCACTCTCCTGACTTAGCTGCGTGAAGCCTGCTCCAAGGGTCAGAAGCGGAGGCTTGAACTGACACCAGCCACACAGAGCTCAACGGAAGGCCACCCGGAGGCTGGGAGGTGTGGGAAAAGTGTGAAACAGAAATATTAGCCCAAATTCAGACTGGGAAGCTCTTGAAAGCGTCTGCCTTCTGGCCTTCTGCGCTCTTTAGACTGTGAATGCTCTGCTCAGAAGTTGTGAAGCTTTGGACAGCTACATCAAACATTCTTTGGAACTTTAATTTTCGTGTGACCGATGCATTCAAGTTTTGCTTTATATGCAGATCTAGCCTGAAAAGGCTTCCTCCAGCCCCTACTGCTCACACGGTTTCCACATCCTTCCCAGAATGTTTTTCTTCTTCTTTATTTTATTTCATTTTTTTTAAAAGGCCCATTCTGCTATGTGTTAGGTTCATGTAAAGACTCTCCCCCTCAAACCTCCCCAGATCCCAAGTACTAGGGTTCTAGTGTGTGCCTCCATGCCTGGCTTCGCAGACAATTCATATTTTTCCTGTATCCTTTTGCTTCCCTGTATGCATATAAATAAAAATATACACTGTTTTTTATCTTTTATAAACAAAAGTTTTTATAAAAAAACTTCTGCATGTTTTTGTACTCTGCTGATACAATACACAAAAGGCTTCCCCATTTTCCCCTTTAAAAAAAGTAGAATAGATAGTAATCTACTTTTAAGATAGACTAAATGATATTTGGATTTCAACATAGTTTCGGGCATACAGAAACATCGCAAAAATATCAGAGTATCCTAAGATATTTTGAGTGTGATTGGTGCGGGGAATACTAATTAGAATAACTTTGGCGAATTAACAAAGAGAGCCTTAGTCTTACTAAGAATTCTTTGAGGATTTACCATTCAGTGTGAAATGAGCTGTCCCTGTTGTATCCAGGAAACATACCCACAGTTCTTATTAAAGGAACCACAATGAAGCAAGCATCTTGGCTTTGAAATATTAATTTACACAGACTACATTTCTTCCCTTTAAAACAACAAAGGGGGACTGGGCTTACTTTGAAGATTATGCAATAACATGTCCAGCAGAGTCATAAATTTTGAAAATTGGTCGAGGGAAAAGTCCATTTCTTTGGCCCAAAAGAACCCGGACACATAGTAGTCCAAGAGAATGGCATCTCTTAAGCAAGTCTGGAGATTTTTAAAATTCAGAAATACTCTCATTTTCCTGTAACAACAAGCAAAAAAGACAGACATTAAATGAGATTAAATATCGAAAACAGTTCTGAGAAGTCTTGAAAGGAACAAGTTCAATGAAAATTCTAGAATGCATCTCACCTTAAAGTGTTCAGTGATATCAGAACCCACAAATGACAGGAAAAGGGGAGGCGGGAAGGAAGGGGAAGAGCGGCAGGGGATGGATGAGAAGGTTCTCCCCTGCCCCTCAGTTGTTTTTTCCCTCCGTGTCCACTTCTTGTACTTTCAGTACCTGGTATTTAAATTCAAAGTTCAACACCCTCTTCTTTGTGTGTGTGTGGGGGGGGGTAGTAGACCCTCAGGTAGCTCAGGCTAGTCTGGAACTTGCCAGGCAGCCAAAGACGACCTTGAGCTCCTGACCCCAGTGCCCAAATTCCATTGCTGTGGCTGGGATTAGAGGCAGGCATTCAAAGTGGGCGCTCTCCCTCCCAATTCAGCCGCACCTCCAGCCACGATCGCTCTACAAAACAATCTACTGATTACGTTTGATCTGTTTCTGAAAACAGCTTGTTAAATATCCTTCTCTCTCCGCAAAGGAAACGGCTTTCTGTCAGGTACATTTAATTGTTTTCAAACATCCTTCCTTTCCCTGGGTCTATTTCTTCTTACTTCTTCTCTCTCAGGATGGGTTAAGCAGTTTTTCCTTCCCTGAGCTTCTCTTTACGTCTTTCTTTCTCTACATTTTTCTTCTGCTGTTTCTAGCCTTTGCTTGTCCGTCATCTCTTCTCCCAGCTGTCATAAGTGTGTTTTGCGCTGTTGTTGCTATTGCTCCATAAGTTTGAAAAAAAAAAATCTGTGGCACAACATTAGCCTGTATTTTCTGCGCTTCTCTGTTCACATCTTTCTGATGGTGTCTTTGTCCTGCTCCTGTCTTGTTCTATGCTCTGTCACTGTCTCTGCAGGCTTAGTCCTCATCTGTTATCTTTGAACGGGGATAGCTGCTTGCAGGAAATGAGCTGGGTATGGAGACCTGCCTATGTACAAACGATTAGACGCTCCCTGAGTCATTATATTGATGCTAGTAGATACTTCCAGTGCCGTGATACAAACTTGTTGGTGCTTCCTCTGTCCTGATGCCAACTCATAGGCATTTCCTGCGTGTAGTTAGTTTCTGTCAATTCTTCTAATGTTTATGTCTGTTTGGATTAGTGAAAGAAAAAATATATAGACTCATTTTACTGTGACATAAATGGTATGACATAAATACAGATATGTGCACACCCAGGTCCTGCACTTCAAATGGGGATTCATTGCATAACATTTAGGGGTTTCTCTAGGAGGTATCCTGTACTTTTCCTTCATCCTAAAGCCCACAGCGGTGTGTATCTCCCTCAAACTGGCTCCTATACATCCAGTTGTGGGGATCACCTTCAAAGCTCGTGTGCATTCTCTCTTCTTGACAAAGGCTTAATTGGTTTTCCTCGTTGATAATATGTGACTTCTCGGGATGACTTGGGAGATGGTATGTGTGGCAAATTCACTTCACCGTCTTCAAAAGAAGAGCCCTGTTCTTCACCGGATTCAAACAAGTGATAATTAAAACAAGTTTAGATGTTAAAATGTCTTTTGACGTGTCTAACAAATCAAGGCCCACCTCAAACGCAGTGCTATCAGGAGAAACCACAAACCCTACGTGAGGTCTGATGGTTTTTAAGCAACCCCTTCATCTCTTCTCCCCTTCCCACCATGACACAGGATGTTGTTAAACCTATACAACTGGCCTAAGGGAAGAGCTTTTCTATAGGTGTCTTATTACCTTATTAACTCACAAGGACAAGTTAGCTTTTCTTCCATTGTGCAAAAATCAAACAGAGTCATACATAAGTAGCTTTGATTGCTACTGGCAGCCATCTTGTAATCTTTATCTAAAATATCATGTAACAGGAGACTTAGGGGCAGGTCTGTAATATTGAGTTTGGTAGTGACATTATATGTATTTATGTATGTGTGTATACATACAGTACTTATGTATCCGCATCCACTTAAATGTTTTTAGTGTGTTTGTGTGCATGTATGTAGAGGCCAGAGGGCAACTTGCCAGCTTGCCCTGGGTCCACTGTCTGGTTCCCAGTGCTGGGATTATAGGCAGCCACCATGACTGCACATCTTTAACATGGTTGCTGGGGCTCCGAATTCCAGCCACCAAGCCAGAGCAGTAAGCACTTGGCCCACTGAGCTGTCTCCCCAACCCCTACTAGTTGCTTTTACAAACGATTTTCTAAGAGCTTTGGTGTCACGAGAACTACTGACCCTTTGTATTTGGGGTGCAGTTTTAGAAAGCATTCAGAAATTCAGTTTTATTTTTGTGAAAGGTAGAAATTGGGTTATTCCCCCCTCATGCACATTCCTATTTTTACCAGAAAGTTCTAGAATAGTTGTTCCAGTTTATAATTATCCTGTTTGCCTTTATTTTAATTTCAAATGAATCTTGTTCTCACTGCCAGGGATTTTTAGATTTATTTTCTTATTTCTATTTTCTAGATCACAATTCTCTTTGACAGTTTTCTTATTGTTCTGTTAGATACATCAATGAATTGATTAATCTTTCCTGAGGTGATAGGTCAGTTTTTCAAATAAACCACAGGACACTGAGTTTTTTGAGTTCTTTGTGTAAAAGACGTCCTACACAATCCATGCTAAAATGTGATCCTGAAATCACATTCGTTCTACGAACCAGATTGGGATGACTCGCCTGGCCCTCAGAGAGCTGCTTGTCTTTTCCTGACAGGGAACTATGAGAGGCTTTCTTGCTTGTTGTCCCTGGGTCACCTTACTCTAGACATAAAGAAATGCTTGAAGTTTCGTTCCACTGAAACAGGAAAGGCCAAGCCTATGTTGCATGAAGTTTCACTCCCTTCTGGTTTGTGACGTGAGACGTTGTAGCCTGATCCCCTCCCGCCGTGCTATTACACACACCCTGCTACAAGTTTCCTTACGTTTATCTTCTCTTGTCACTGACTTCATTTTCGGCAAAGCAGATTTCACATTAACTTCGTTCTTTATGCTTAGCGTCTTCTTTTAGCTTCAAGGGTTTCTTTATGTACATATCTTACCAGCTCTTTATTCTCCTGGTTTGCGGAATTGATTCAGGCTTTAATCATGAGCTTTTGGTTCCATTTGTCTCACTTCTGTTGAGTTTTCTTTAAACTTTCTCTTCATCTGCCACCCACACTCTGGGTAAATATTTGACCTGAATACCTGTACATGGTCTTTGTTTTTTATTTTTATTTATTTATTTTTTTACTATTTTGTTTGAATGAACTAAACAACTTTTTCAAGCACATTTTGGTGACCACTCCCTGACTTCCGCCACCTCAGCTTTGGCCGACACCCTCCCCCCTTCCTCCCTTTCCTTACTGCCAGTGGACTCCCTCCCTTGACGTGACCCTTGGGGCTGAGTATTGACTTGACGGTTTCCATTCTTTCCATCATTCCACTCCAAAGGAGTTATTTAGAGCAAGATAATGCCACAGCTGGAACAGTGCCTGAGTCTTTTACTGACCAGTTTGGAGAGAGAGAGAGAGAGAGAGAGAGAGAATGCCACAACTGTAGAATGGTTAATGCACACAAAGAAAAGGAACTCAGGGGCATCTCAGGACATCGTGACACAGCCAGAGGTGAAGTTTTGCCTCATCAACAGTGTCAGCAAAACTATATCATAATTCCTTCATGCTCTAGAACTTGGAATGCTTTCTCCTTCTGAAGTGAATCAGCATGGAGAAATGAACTCTGTAGACCAGCTGAGCCACTCAGAGAGGTCTGGCTACAGAAGGTTATTAGAAGGCATCTTGAGAGACCTGGGGTGGTGGTGCACAACTTGTAACACTTGAGACATTGAGGCAGGAGCAGTCCCTTGAGTTGAGGCCAGCCTGGGTGACAAGAGTCAGACTCAGTTTCCAAAAATACAATCTAGCAAAACCAAGGCTCGGTGTTACTTCTGTGTTTATAAAGTTATTTTTAACTAGCCTCTACCACTTTTAAAGATTATATTCTTTTAAAATTTTATTTTATTTGTATGGGTGTTCTGCTCACATGTATGTCTCGGTACCATTTGTGTGTCTGGTACCTGAGGAGGCTGGAAGATGGCATCTGATTCCCTGGAACTGGAATTCAGATGGTTCTTATCTGGCATGGGGGTGAAGGGAATCAAATCTAGGTCCTCTGCAAAAGCAGCCTTTGCTCTTAACCGCTGAGCCATTTCTGCAGACCTCTCGTGTCTTCTTGAAATGAAACTTTGGAGTAGATTTGTAAGTACTGCTGAGTCGTATATAAATAAATTATTACCGATAGCATACATTAGAAAGTCATGAAAAGAACACTAGGCATGTGAAGTCTATTTCAAAATGTATTTTGAATAATCCCTCATGTTTCTTGGGTTGCCCATTGATACAGAGAAAAAGTTCATAACTGTGAAATGTAGGGAAATATGATGATCTGTTGTAGTTTATTTAAGTAGGTTTATAGCTCTTCAAACTGCATGATCTGGGACTATTTTGGTCACTCGGGAGAGGATAATTAAATTATACTACTGTCTTTTTGAAAACTATATAACCATCACTTACAATGATGCTGTTTTAAATTGAAAATGACTGCAAATATATGTAGATTATTGTTAGAGAAGTTATATTTTAAAACACAGGAAAGTTTCAAGAAAATGGCTCCTAAGATAACACTGCCCTAAAACTTGGCATCCGATCCCTTCACGTGATCATCCGCATCCCTGGAGACCTGCTTTAGACACAGCTGCCTTACATCTTACCCATGCTGCTAAGTTTTGTGCTGAGTTCTGTTGGTTCTGTTTGTGTCTTTGTATCTAGCCACATAGCCCTGGTTGTTCCAGATGTACTTTGAAAGCTAGGCTGGCTGTGAACTTGAAGCCAGTCTATGCTTCTGTCCCTGGCTATGTTGCGTCTCCCAGTCCTTCTCTGACTGTTGAGGCACTAGCTGTGGTCATGCTTTGTTCCACAGACATCTTCCCAGTGCTTATAAGTCTTTTCTGAATTTGGATTAACAACAAAGAATAGTCAATAGTTGAAAAGAAATTATGTTCTGTAAGGTAGGGCACATAACCACAGCACAACTTATGATGGAAAAATGCACCGTTCTAGAAACTAACATTTTATTTAATATTAACTACTATTAAATACTAGATGTTTGGTATTTTTAATGTTGACATTTTACTTACTAGTCATTACATGAAAACTGGAAGCTGGATGAAATATCTATCCATTGCATTGTATTGCTCTCACTGAGTACTGACTATTGCTTTGCACGGCAAAGATCATTTTCATATAGTGATCCGCAAGTGGGAAAAACCTTTTACACACAATCACTATGAATCTTAATAATACCATGAGTGATTATTTTAAATCAATTATTAAAGTTGTTTGGATTTATTTGCTTACCCTTTGTGTGTATGGTTGTGTGTGAGGGGTCCGCACACTGTGGCTCATGTACAGAGGTCAGAGAAGTTGTTACTGGAGTGCATTTTGCTATGTCGAACAGGGCTCAAACTCAGGCATCGCAATCCATCTGTGACACACATTCTTTGTTTTTCTTTTTACTTTTTTCTTTTCATCAATCCCTATGCTATGATTATGAATTCCCACTAACTATTTATCTATGTAGAAATAGTAAAAAAAAAAGTGTTATGAGAAATCATTTAAATGGGTGGGAGTTTTTAACTCTCTGACTGACTCTTGGGAGCTGCAGACAGTAGACAGACCCAGTCATTGCTATCACTTCCCTGTGAAAGCATTGGAAGTGAAGTTCATCTTGGGAAAAAACTGTAGTGCTGTCTGCCTGCTCCTGATGAGCTTTCTCAGACTCCTCTCCCATCCAGGACATCTGCCATAGCTCCTTCTCAGGAGCAAACAACGTCAGTGCCACAGCATCTGTAAGACCTGTCTGTTGTCACCACTGAAGGAGTCACTGTCTATTTGTTCATTATGGCCTGTGCCACCTTGCTTGTGTCCTGAGTACTGGTTTGCACAGACCAGATTTCAAGGTATGGGTCCTTGCAACACACCAGCCCTGACAGCAGGAGGTTAGGATAATTGTGGCAAATTCACTTCTACGTACATTTAAAACAACACATATCATAAGAGTCTAGAGTTTAGCATCATTTTTTTCATAAATCTCACTGGCAAATGACTAGCATGCAGAACTTACAATATCATAACTGCTGGATAGTTTTCTGTCAACTTGACACAAGCTACAGTCATCTGAGTGGAGGGAACCTTGGTTAAGAAAATGCTCCCATAAGACCGGGCTGCAGGCAAGTCTATAGGGAATATTCTTACAATTATTGATGGGGGAAAGGCCCAGCCCATGATGTGTGGGGCCAAACCTGGGTTGGTGGTCCTGGGTTCTATAAGAAGGCAGGCTAAGCAAGTCATGGTGAGCAAGCTAGGAAAGCAGCACTCCTCCATGGCCTCTGCGACAGTTCCTGCCTGTAGGTTCCTGCTCTGTGTGAGTTCCTGTCCTAACTTCCTTTAATGAACAGTGATGTGGAAGTGTAAACCAAATAAACCCTTTCCTCCCCAAGTTTTCAGTTTTCATCATGTTGTCATGGTATCCTTTTCCTTCTTTCCTCCTCCTCCTCCTCCTCCTCCTCCTCCTCTTCGGTTTGTTTGTTTATTTGAGACAGGGTTTCTCTGTGTAGCTCTGACTGTCCTAGAACTTACTCTGTAAACCAGGCTGGCCTCAAACTCACAGAGATTCAACTGCCTCTGCCTCCGAGTGCTGGAATTAAAGGTGTGTGCTACCACCATCCTGCTTCCTCATGGTACTTGATCACAGCAATAGCAACCCAAACTAAGAGAAGACCCTAACTAACCATTGATGCTATTAACATATTTGCTATATTATATTAACATAATTAATGTTACAAAAGGATGGCTCTTGGATTGTTGAACATATGGACAGCTTCATGAATGGAAGAGACGAAAGACAGAAGAGGGCACAGGGTAGATCCAGGTGGCTCTTGGTCAACATTAACAGAGGCAATGAAGGCCTAAAACTGATTAAACTTGACTAAAATTCTAGAGTCCTTACTCTTGAATTCCATCTACGTCCACCTCTTTCAGCAGGTCAGTGATCTGGTCAATTGAGAGAAAATCTTGAGACAGAATCTTTTCATTCTCCTGGAATTCAGTGTTTTTCTATTAAAAACAAAACAGAACAGAATGAGTTACCTGATTCGTATATTTTGCATACTAACCCCCAATGACATAAAATTCTCAGTTTTTCTTTTCTGTTGTCATGTGATGGTGGTTCTCCACTGAGAAGTCACACAGTTAGTCAGTCTATCCTTGGGCATGTGCAGAACCAAGGGCTGCTCTGCAATTCAGCAGACACTGATTGTCGACAAATTTTCCCTTGAATTGCAGGCTCAAGAGAGGGTAAAGGCACGAAGAGATTTTTTTCACCTCCAGGAGCTCAACATCAAGTCCTTAATTTACTCATCCTATGTCAATAGTGGTGCTGTGGGATAATCTTCTTATACACTGTAAAGATTTGTCACTTGTTTAGTTTAATAAAACACTGATTGGCCTGTAGCCAGGCAGGAAGTATAGGTAAGGCTACCAGACTAAGAGAATTCTGGGAAGAGGAAAGACAGAGAGTCAGTCACAAGCCAGATGCAGAGGAAGCAAGGTGAGAATGCCTTACTGGGAAAAGGTACCAAGTCATGTTGCTAAACAAAGACAAGAATTATGGGTTAATTTAAGTTGTGAGAACTAGTTAATAATAAGCCTGAGCTAAAAGTCCAAACAGTTTATAATTAATAGAAACCTCTGTGTGTTTCTTTGAGACTGAATGGCTGAGGGAGTGGGTGGGACATCTACATAGTACAGCATCAGTATAGGATTTAATATCAAGTTATAGAAACTGAACCAATAGTGATTGTGTTAGCTTTGGAATTTTCCATTAGAAAGCAGCTGGATTGGTGCTCTAGCTCACTGACTGAGGTGCTTGTGTAGTGACTAAAACACAAGACCAACATGGTGGGGACAAGGGTAGGGGTGGTGTTGAACGGAGCACATTGTATGCACTATGAAATTCTCAAACAACGGAAAGGAATATTTCAAAGAGGAAAGAACATAACAAATGAGCTGTAAGAAGTGGGGACATTCATTCTCTAAGCAAAGACAAGGACAGGGATGTGAATGGACCTGATGGAGAATGGCCTTTCAGGACTGTGGCAAACCAGAGCCCCGAGTGAGCAATTCTCAGCTGTGTCCAGGACAGGCGCCAGGAATGAGATGGAGTCTGGTCGGCTGTGTGCACTGCAGCGTGTTGTGGGAGGTCCGCAGTCTAAGAAGATGACGAACACCTCCCGAAGGCTGCAAAGCAGGACAACTGTGTGTAGAATCAGCGCTATTAGACCCTGGCCTGCGGAGGAATGGCGAGCTAGGGAGTTTTCTGTCCCCAGTATGGGTGATGGGTAGCGTGACATTTCTGAGCAGCTAAATGGCAGGATACAGTTGCAACTTGTGACAGGAGGAAACCGGGAAATGAAAGGATGCGGAGGAGGGGTTTAAAGAAAACAGATTCTTAGAACACAGTTTTGATGGACGGCTGGGAGTCTCGGAAACAGGTGGCTCAGCTCCTTTCACAGTGACACATGCCCTCTTTCAATGGTAGAGCTGGCAGTGCAGCGTGCAGAGCAGGGTGCAAATATTTATGCCTTAGTTAGAAATGGCAGAGTCAGGGTGGTCACGTTTAAAGATGTCGGCTAATGGACGAGACTGTCCCAGTTTACAGAAGGGCTGAGAATCAAGATGGAAGTGGAGATGAGAGCCAGCTGCACAGGGACCAAAGCTTGTCGCGAACAGGAGGTGGGTGGGGGTGTTGGGGCAGATGGGCACAGGTGAAGGCATTTCAATTCACCAACCAGGGATTGACCTATTCCCATGATAGGATCTGATAAGTAAAAGGACTGTAGCTAATAACCTGGCTACCTTGCAACTATGTCCTTTCCCCGCCTCTCACGAGATAGCCTGGAGCCCACTCTACAGCAGAGGATGTCTGACCCTCCTGCCTCTACTTCCCAATTCTGGGATTCCAAATGCGCACCACCAATGGCTGGTTGGTGCTGGAGCTCAAGGCCAGGCCTTTCTGTCAGCTACACAAGCACCTCGCTCACTCATCTACAGCACCAATCCCACTACTTCCTAAGGGGAAATCTCAAAGCTAACACCAGCACTGTTGGTTTAGTGTTTATAGCTTCATATTAGATTGGCTGATGCTGCATGGTTAATACAGGATGAGTAAATTAAACTCAACTAGGTCATAGGATTGATGAGATGTGACATTTTAGCAGCTAGTATATATATACTTCGCAGATGCTGGCCTCTCAGATACTTCTAAACCCAATCAAATGGGGTTTGTGTGGAAAATAGCTTTTTAGTCAGAGACACGGTGTTCTGTTTGCTTAAGTGTGTTTTGGCTGCACACGCCCCTTATTAGCACTAAATTGCACTTGTTCCTCTACTGACAATTCTTTTAGGTTCTGAGTGCCTCAGACACGTGCCTGTCTTCCTTTCTGTTTGGAATTTTGCAAACTCTGCTGAGTCAACATGGGTTGCTAAGGGATGGCTGAGTTTCATCTTCATCCCACGACGGCGCGGCTGCTCGGAGTGTGTTGAAGAACGGGGAGCTTAGAGGAGCTGCAGATAAGGTCATGGTTGGACTGCTGATTAATTTTACAACTCAAGCCAACTTGTTTGATCTCGTTTGGATTCAGACTTTAAAAGATCATTTTTTTTGTGTGTGTTTGGGTACTCACAGGACCGACCGCACGATGAGTCGGGAGTCGGAGTGAGAAAGTAGTACATGGAACGTGAATGATAGTGACATACAGATCAATTTACTTGACAAGAAAAATTCTGGATAGAAAAGAATCAGATCACACGGAACTCTATGAAAGGGAATCTAATATCATCAGGGCTTTGGCAGTCGGAGCTCTAGCAGCGATGCTTGACATCAGCGCCACTGTTTTCAGTAAAATTTGGGGGTTTGAGAGAATCGTTCTTCAGCATAAAAGAGCTTGCCTCTTTTATTAGTATTAGTGTTAGAAATAGCAGCATTTTGAAAAATGCATATTCCTGCACCTACCTTAAGTGAAGCCTCCTTCCTCCTCCTTTCTTTCTTCCTTTTTAAATTTCTATGCTGCCTTGCACTTGAAAGTATATTAAGTGACTAAAAGCATTTGATCTTTCAGTGCGTACGTTCTGATCTCTAAGGCGTACAGATATAACGGCAATTCATAACAGGTTAAAACAGCCCACCTGTCTCGGGGCTTTCTGTGCCACCGTGTCTCCTGCTTGGCACCTCTGTGGCTACGCAGCTGCCCTGGTAGCTGCTCACTGCATCCGCCTCCTGCTGGATTTTAGCATCTATTCCAAAAATAACATTTTAAGCCTCCTGTTATTTATTAATCTTTTGCCTGATTTTTCTTCGGAATACTCCACACTTGTAAACACACTTTCTTCCTAGAACACGGGGCTTTTAGGAACATGTCTGCACCCACGGGCTGGTAGTACTTCATGTAGGAGAGCCTCTAAGAAGCTTCGTTAAAAGAAAGATAACAGATTTGTCTGATTAGGAAAGAGGGTTTTCCCTGTTAGAAGAAACATGAGACTGTCCACAAATGCCATATTTTGAAAGGGTTTTTCCCTCCTCAAACCTTAAGATAAATAAATTTAGGAACAGTGTTCCTAAACTATGTTGGAGTTAGAGGCAAAAGAGAAATCAGGAATATTGATGCTGTCTTCATTTCAAAATTGATCCATTCCATTATTTCTTGCACCCACTTTGATTTTATCAAGTGCATTCCTTTGAACCATCAACTGTTCAGATCAACGAGGTACTAGCACATCTTAGATGCCAAGCCGGACAGGGCCTTGCCTCCCTCATCGTAATCTTCCTACAGGTCTCAGAAACCAATTATTTTTAAAAGAAAAAGTGTAATTAAAGGAATAAAAAAAGAAGTAAAATAGTTAGCTTCTTAAAAATATGACCAGAAAGGTGGTTCTCTGGTAAGTACGATTAGAGGATAAAGGAAGTGAATGTCTGCCACAGCAGGGGGCAGAATGTTGGAAAATACCAGGAAATGGATGATTTCCTAGGAAAATATAAATTGTTAAAACTTAGCGGGGAGAAGGGAGAAAATTGATTGGACCAAATAGGATCCAAACTGGATTCTACCTTTTGCAAAGTCAATTTGCCCATGCGGTATTATCCCTGAAATTCTAAATTTAATCAAAATCTAGGTTAATAACTTTAGGCTATTAAGAACTCATGTTTGTTTTGGTTTTGTTTGGTTTTGGGTGGGCACTGGTGGTGCACGCCTTTGATCCCAGCACTCTCGAGGCAGAGGCAGGTGGAGCTCTGTGAATTTGAGGCCGGGATTGGACTACAGAGTGAGTTCCTGGACAGCCAGAGCTACACAGAGAAACCCTGACTTGAAACACCAACATTCCCCCCACCCCTCAAAAAAGGAAGGAAAAAAAAAAAACCCAGAGTTCAGTTTTGTAAAAAGCTGCCCATCTAGAATGTGCATAGCACCCAAAGAAGCACAGGACAATAAGAGAATACAGAAACCCAAATCGCTAATGAACTTGGGCTGTGGTCAGAGTTCAAAATGCATCTTGCGAACGTGAGTCCCATTGTGATTCAAGCATAATGGCTCATCACCCGGGCAGAACCATCACTTCAAGAGGGGCCATGAGGTTTTGAGCGAATTCAACATGCATCCTGCGCCTGTTACGTAAAGACCCAGCAGGTACCTTCCTAAACTCAGCAGCAATATAAATGGAAATATAAACAGAAAAAGAGAACTGAGCTGGCCAGACTCTCCAAAACCAACACCCACCATCGTGCCAAACGGTGGGATAGTAGTCAGTGCTATAGAACCAAGAACTGGAGATGGGGCCCCAACTAGCAACGTTACTGCAATTTAACATGGGGGTCTTTCTCCTCTATTATGGTTAGAAGATAAGAAAACGAAATAGGCAGCTTAAGCAGTAGACACAAAGGAACAAAAAGGTCTTTATTTGACGATTACATCATAGTGTCCTTAAGAAGGCTGACATTGTACTAACATCCAGCTCAGAAACTGGGTAAAATGGCTATACATAGCATAAATACACAAAGCCAGTTTCTTTGCTCTTCTTGAGAAACTAATTAGAAATGGAAATGCCCCAAAACTTGATTAAATTATACTTTGCTCTGAATATAATAAAGGCATAAGAATTATAACCAAATCCTAAAACTTTGTCAGAACTTAAGGATGACAAACGACAAAAGAAATTTATTAGAAGCTCCTTTAAATTCAAGAAATGCAATTCCTCTCACACAATGAATGTAATGCAAAGACAATTCTGAACCCCAGTGGGGTTTTCCCAAGAACTTTACAAGGGTAACTTTTGCGCTCTTTGGGGACGATACAGACAGCTGGGATAAGTTAAGGCGCTGAAAGCAACCATCGCAAATGAGATGTAAAGGCAGAATATAAAATTGGTGTAACATTGTGGGCAGCCTAAGGGCTGGGGAGATGGCCTGGGGAGATGGGTAAAGTGCCTGCCACGCAGTCACCACGCCCTGAGTTTAGAGCCCCAAAACTCATATGAAAAGCCAGCCAGGAGGTATGCTTTAACAACCCCAGTGATTGAGATGGGCTGATCCCTGGAGCTCCATAGCCAGAGAGTCCAGAACAGCGATTCTCAGCCTGGAGGTCTCGACCCCCTTGGCAGACTTCCAGCTCCAAAAGCATTTACATCAAGATTCACGACAGTAGCAAAATTGCAGTTATGAAGTAGCAACGAAAATAATTTCATGGTGGGCGGGGGGTCACCACAACATGAAGAACTGTATTAAAGGGTCCCAACAGTAGGGAGGTTTGGTCTTGGGAAACTGATGAGATCCACATCCTAGTAAGACACCCTGCCTCACAGATTAACTTCTGGGATGATACTGAGAATGCAGAAACTTAGAGGTTATCTCTTTAAGTTGAGCCCGAGTTTTCTCATTACGAACAGGGTGTGTTTTCTAACATCTTAGAGAACCACCTAGTATAGAGGGACATGTTGATGGTCTCTGCGATGAACATCAGCATCTTTCCTTATAAGGTAATGTCTGCATCCTAGTGGATTCCCAGAGGCTGTGGGTTCACAGCCATTTAGGACATGTTAAGAATCATATTCAGAGCCAGGCTCAGTGGTGCACGCCTTTAATCCCAGCACTCGGGAGGTAAAGGCAGGTGGATCTCTTTGAGTTCGAGGCCAGCCTGGTCTATAAAGAGAATCGCAGGACAGCCAGGATTACTACACAGAGAAACCCTGCCTCGACAAATCAAACTAACAAACATATATTAAAATATCATATTCAGCAGAGGTGATTGGTACAGAAGCATGTTCATTCCCTTTAGCTCTCTGATGTGAGCTAAATCATATTACTTTGAAGAATACTAATTAATTAACCTTTTCAAAGTGACTAAGCAAGTCAATTTATAAACCAGCTGGCCAGGAGGCTGTAGAATTTGAATCAGATATTTATTTATAAACTATTTCCACACAGGTCTATGCATGGAGAACCTTTCCTTTTGAGTTTTGTCATTTTTTTTTGTCCTTGTACGGTCATACATATAAAGGCTGAAAGTCTAGTCTCGTATTTCAAAAGGAGGTTTTTAGTCTCATATCACGGAGGAAACTGGACTCCACAGTTCAAAAGCTGGCAAGCAGAGCTCATGGAAGCATCACAAAGTCTGCTTCCTTGGTTCTGTGCCCCATGCCCGCTGCTCAGCATAGACTGTAGTCACGGAGACCACCTCATCTGGCGCATGGCAGGCTGCCTGTGGCTTTAATGTGTGGCTATCATTGCTTGAGCACCTCCTGTGTGACTAGGTCACCTGTTTATATGCTAGATGTCGTCCATCGCCAACACATGGGGAACCATGGGCATTCGACGCTTATGTTTTATGTCTAATTGACTTGCCCCCCCAAAATAAACATTTCATTCTTGCGTGCCTCGTATGAGTAGATGGTCTTCTGCCTGATTCAGTTTAGATTCAGAATTTACCAGGAAAGAAAGCCTACCGTGGGTGACCGTAAAGGGTCAGCTCTACAGGAAATCTGACCCAAGGAACTTTCCCTCAGCAACCTTAGGTATGGAATACAAAGGTGTCTTTTGCTGTGTTTTCTTTCTAGCCTCAAAGCCCCCAGACAGCCCAGACAGCAGGTCCTGTAACTGTTTTATAGGGTTGAAATATGAAGAATTCACCACTCCATGTGTTAACTGTTAGCCAAGGAGTACCGCTAAGTGGGTCCATGTTATAACTGGATTTCTTCAGTTACTTAATAATAAAATGATTGAGCTAATAAAATTGATATATATATATATATATATATA
>LOEQ01002796.1:137110-157175 GCA_001685075.1 Bramus lutescens
TCAGAGAGCAAAAGGTAAAACCGCCATGTCCAGAGGAGCAGTAATACAGAAAGAATTTATGTCAGCTATGAATCTGTCTTGCTTCATTTACAGTTATTTATGGGCATGAGGTAGATTCAGTACCTTAATAATCTGTATATGCAGAATAGAATAATAAAATCTGGCTGTAATTTAATCTCCTCTCTACAAGTTAAAGCAAAATGCATGCACACACATTATTTTCATTATTTCCGTCATTCTTTCTTTCCTTCCTTCCTTCTTCCTCTCTCTCTTTCTCTTTCTTCCTTTCTTTTTTCTCTCTGTTTTTTTATGTCTTTTGGATTTTAAAATGCTTTCCAGCAATTGTTCACGTGCAGACTTCTGTCCTTTGCCTTGTTCCATCTTCCCCATGCTTTGATTTTCTCTCAAGGAGCCTGGCCCATGGGCTGAGTGAGAGGCTTGAAGTGAGACCACTATTTTGAATTTGGGTTTTGCTGGTCACAACTCAGGGAGAATGTGGGGTGTTTCTGGTGGACAATGATGCTCAGGAGGGGAGTAGTTTTGATGAGACAGTCTGCACTGCAGGCATGGTTCCTTGACTTTAAATTGTCTTTTATGTTTTAATTTACTTCTGCGCCCCTCTGTGCTATATGAAATACTTCATAGATTTTCTTCCTGAGACCTGCCCACCTGTTTTGCTACACTTCCAGATGTCAGCTCATGCTTATGATTAACTAATACTTTTGAGTTATGGTTTTATAATAAAAATATGTGTGATCACTGCTTGATATGATATACAGTAAATTCCTATATAGTAGGGGAGAGTCCTTTTTTTAAAATTAGGAGTGATGAGTGCCATTTGTTTCCTTTCTTCTCATTATAATTTAATTATAACGTTGTATAATTTTAAACCATTGATTCACAAAATTCTTGAAAATTTAATGATCATTACCACTTCTAAGTTTGTATGGCATGTCAACAGGACATCATCATTTGTCTGTAGGTACATGTATACAAATATATTTATATATATTTACATATGTGCATATACATATCTGTAGGTACATATAAACCCACATTTACAGTATGTCCATAAACATACACAATCTTATCAAACTAGAAAGACACTGGTGGCACTTCACATGAAAAGCATAGCATAATAGTTACTTTATGTATTTTATTATAAATACAGTATTTTTCATACCATACATTCTGATCTTGGTTTCCACTCCCCTATCCCTGCCCAAATCCCCCCACCTCCCCACGCCTCTGACTCCGTACCTTCTTTCTGTCTCCCAAGAAAACAAACAGGCAAACAAAAAGACAAACAAAGACTAAAATAAAGAAACAAACTAACGAAAGGGGGGAAAAAAGAAGCAAAGAACTCAAGAAATATGTATGAACACACACATACACACACACAAACACACACACACCATGAAAAGCCAAAACAAAGTTGGAAACTATAATATACAAGCAAATGACCAGTAAGGTTAAAAAAAATGTCCAAACAAAGCAATATGAGACAAGAAAAAGCTCCTAAAATACCACTGAGTTTGTTTTGCCTCGGCATGTACTGCTGAGCATTGGACCCGTCTTTATGCATGGGTTGTGTACCCAGTGAGACACCCTTGGAGAAATCTAACTTTTGCTTTGTGAGTGATTATCAACTGGAGATAGCTTTTTGGTTGTGGATGGGAGCACATGTTCACTTTCCCATCTCAGCCCTGGGAGCCTGTCTTGTTGGGACCGGTTCAGGCCCTATGCATGCTGCCACCTTCTCTGTGAGCTCACATGTGCATCCATCGTATTGTGTCTCGAAGACCCTGTTTCCTTGTATCATCCATCCTTAATGGCTTGTACAGTCTGTTCCCCCTTCCACACACCATCCTGAGCCCTGAGGAGATGGATCTTACGAGGGCATCCTAAGACTGAGTCTTCCAAGCTCTCTCACTTTCTGCACATTGTCCAGCTGAGGGTCTCTGTATTTGGGCCCATCTTCTGCAGCAGGAAGCTTCTCTGATGATGGGTACTGATCTGTAGCTTTAACAGAAAGTCATTAGGAGTCACCTTATTGCTATTTTCTGTTAGCAAAACAAAGCATTTTCTCCTTGGTCTATGGCTTATCTGATCTCAGATTCTTGTGAACCTGAGCAGAGTCAGGTATGGCTTCCATTCAGGGAGCAGGTCTTCATTCATGGAGTGGGAGAGTATTTTTCACATGTATTTTTCATAAATTATTATTTTGAAAATGTATGCATATGCCTTTCTGTACATGTAACACACACATGCTGATGTTCATGGAGGTCAAAAGAGGACATAAGGACCTTGGGACTGCAGTTACAGGCAGTTGGGAGCCACCTCACCTAGGTGCTGGGAATCAAGCCCAGGTCCTCTATAAGAGCAGCAATACCTCTTAACAGCTGAACCGCCTCTCCAGCCCCTCAAATATATTCTTAAAAAGCATGAAAGATTAACCAAGAAACAAACACTTAAGATATAACTTAAATGAAACTTGATTTTAAGTGAAGAAGCAAATGAACATCTTGATGACCTCTGTAGCTATTAAGTAGGGTGGATAGTTTGAGAGGCAAACACCTCTGTTAGCATACCTTCTAAGTGGCTTTTCCTTTTTGGCTAACATGTACACTGAAAGCTGAGCATGCCCAGAAATCTTCTTGTCAGCCATTTTGTTCCCATCCTCCATTTTAACTTCTTGAACACGTGCTCTGTGACCTTGGGCTAAGCCCGAATGAACCCTGACCTTTAAGTGAACCTGCTCCGAAATGTACCCATCTCTAAAATGCTCCTTTGAATGTGAACGTGTATAATCCCAGATAAAATCTCAGTGCTTTAAGAAGGCAACACCTTGGAAATAACATTGTCCATGTTCTAACCTGCAGCATCAGACACTTCATTCCGTGCCTGTATTTGTGGCCTGTTTTGCTTTTTACACATCAAGATATAAACTTGTGTTCATCACACCTGTCCCCTGCCCAGCCTGGTCTTCCTCTGAACAGCAGGACACTTCAGACCCCTGTTTGTTGTGGTAGGGGCAGACTGTGGTGTCCGTTTCTGGGCATGCCGCAGTGGGATGCACTGTGTAATTCTCCGCATCTTTGTTAGTCACACGATGGAAGGATTGAACTTACTGAATCATTTGCTTTATTACAACTGCAGAACAGCACTGTAGATGCCCCATGGGAGCTTCCGTGGAGAGAGCAAATCTGGAGGCAGTCACCATGCAAGCACATCTCTTCAATTGCTCTAAATGACACTGGGGGCCTTGTTGAGAATAAGCTAAAACATACTGCAACACAAACAATCCATTTGGGTAAGCTTTGGTTTGGGGGGACTCTCTTGTGCTGTGTTTAATAACATCCATGGTTATAAATGCGTAGTAAATTTTGCTAGGCTGACAACCGAATCCAACATTGCATGTAGAAATACTTTGATGTGGTGTCTGAGAGGTGGAGAGCACTCAACACATGCTTAAATACTTACCAGTGCATTGGAGGTCAACCCTCTTTGTATGAGACACTGTATCTCAAATGGACACTCACTTAATACTGTTTTACATGAACATGTGAATTGTATCCCCATTTGATCCAGCCCAAAATGCGAACTTTTGTAAAGGTACATGAAACTCCTCTAACTGATCCCAGCCTGTTTTGATATTCCCTAGATTCTACCCAGCAGGAAGGAGTCTGCCTTATCCTGTGCCCTCTCGGATCTGCCACCCACTTTTCTGTGTTCTGTGGATTCTCTCATGCCTCCTTCAAACCTTGTGCATAAGACAGAGAACTTTTCTTTGATCTAGTTTTCTCTTTAAGTCATTCTGCTTGTTTTCTTCTCATAGCCAAATGTCTTTAAAGGGCCATCTAATTGGCTGCACCTATGTAATTTGAAGACCATATTATGGTAGAACAACCCACAATTATTTTGATAAATATGGTCTTGGGAAAGCAACTTATGAATTGAGAATCCATCAGAAGAGCAATGATGACACTGCTTCTTTATGTATGTCTTCCAGAACCAAATCACGACGTAAGACTGTAATAAATTATCCTCCATACAGTGAAGCGTTACTAAGACATATTGGTTTTGATCTTCAAGTCATGTATGAATGACTTGGTGAGAAGACTCCATGTCTAGAGAGACCTGGGAAGGAAACGGAAGGCCTGATGAGGGGCTGAGGCTACGCACTTTATGGAGGCAAAGAAACCCCACTCCGTGGTGCATGTGGAGGCCTTTCTGAAGTCACAGGCTGGCTGGGACCGCAGAGATGATGGCTGTTAGGCTGGGAGCCAGGCATTGTGGTTGGAAGGGGGGCTGGCTTGCAAGCTGGGAGCTGTGTTTAGGGCTAGAGACAACGTGGTGCAGCTGAGCTACAGCTGCAGGTGAGAGATGAGGGTGTTGTGGGCGACAATGGGCAGAGGTAAAATCTGGTTGCCAGAAACAATGGGACCAAGAAAGACTATTCTTCGGGGAGAGCTAGCTGTACAAGGAAACAGAAAAACCATCTGGTTTGTGCTTTATTCAGTAAGTGTTTTTCCCAGAAAGGATGCATGTATTTAGCTTTTCCCCCCCAAAATATATGGCAGCTAGCTCTCTCATCAGAGTGGATGCCAAGTAACTAGGCTCTAGTAGTCACCAAGTTTACCTTAGTATAAATAAGACAATTGCATGAATGCTTCCCTGGGTCTTGAGGGGAGCAACCATCTTCTGCGTAGGTAATTACCTAGCAACTGACATCGAACGTGGATAATAAACACATAACCATGTATGCAATGCAAGATGTTGCCACCATTCCGGATGTTATTTCAGTACCTATTTGAATGCTGCTTATGTGGAGATTTTTTTTTTTACTCTTAATTATCTTAACAAATCCCTGTGTTACATGGCACTTTTTTTTTGAGGAAAACTAACTTAGGGAGGAATTATATCATACTCATAAATTGTTAGAGATCTCATATGCCCTGGTCATTTTCAAATTCCACAAAATTCATTAAATTGATATAAATAGGGCTCAATTAGTTCACCTTTCTCAGTATGTAGCTCCCTGCTTGAAGCCACATATCAAGCTCTATATGGTCAGAGCTGCACTTAATGAAGGACTTTTTCTGCTCCCTAGAAAGGACTCTAGAGACCAGAAGTTATTCATGTGTCTTCCAGTCATTCAGACTTAATGTGCTTATTTACTGCCCCATGATAACATTTTATTGATATCCACGGTCAATTTGTCAAATCATGTCATTCGGTGTAATGCTGCAAAATATTTCTGACTTCTTTTCCCTTCTGAAGATATATGCTCTTTTAGAGTGTTTGTAGAATCCATTAATATTTTTCAGGAGAGTGAAGGAAGTGGAGGGGGGGTGGGAGCCGAGGGTGTAGACAAAGCATTTTTACATTTTCATCCCATTCACTAGGCATCTGAAGAAGATGGAGCCTTATTGTGATGGCAAACATTGAGCTGGGACTTAATTCAGGGAGCTTGAATTAGCTTTTCAACTGAAAATCAGCTGAGGAAAAACACAGTGATGTGCGTATTCAAGTCTCATCCTTTGAAAGCCATCAGTCGAGGGGCAGTTTCTCTTTAACATCTGAATTTGACCTGGAACTGCTGAATCAATTTGATAACAGTGGATTAAAGCTATGATAACAAGGTTCGGTGATGATTCATCACCCTTTTCCTGATTTTCCTATTAGAAATTCAAAAGCCATGAAATGGCAGGGAACCGCCCAGGGTTAGAAGCACCCATTTTTTAAAGATCTCCATAACGCGATATAGCAAAGTCAGCTGGCAAATGATCACGACATCAGAACTAGGCCAAACGATAGGACATACACGAGGCAAATTGGCTATACTTATTTGAATAGAATTTTATTTTATTTTTCCTGGTTGTATTATTTCATAGGCTAACTTCTCTGGGGATTGAAGTGACCTAACTACACTTCATAATCTTCTAAAGTGAAAGTATAAAGTAAAGATTTAGTTAATTATCATTCAAAGTAGATGACTCCAGTGTGTAGTTAGAGGCTAAACACGTAACTTCCAATGGTAACCATTGCCAGACTCTGAGAAATAGGAGGGGCATGAAAAATTGCTAGTTCTGAATACTCACCATTGCTAATTATTAGAGTTTGAATTCAATCAAATCACCATAGATATTATTTCTTCCTGATTTGAATAGCTGTTATAGAAAGGATGAAAGATAAAAAAGTATGTTGGTGAAGTCATAGGAGGACAAGGGATCTCTGCAAACTGTTACTAAAGATAGGTCATTAGCAGATATTATAAAAAATGTCATGGAGGTTCCTCAGAAACTTACAAGTAGAGCCATCATATGCCCAAGTGGTTTCTTCTCTCTAGTGGGTATCTAAAGGAAACAAAACAGTTTGTTGAAGAGATATGATTTACTCATTGTAACGGTTTGGATGAGAAATGTTCCCCATAGGCTCATGTGCTTGAACACCTGGCCCCCAGTTGGTGATGCTATTTACTTTAGGAACCAAGGCCTTTGTGAAGGAAGTATGTCATCTGGGGTAAGCTTTAAGCATTGGTAGCTTCTCCCTCTCTTCCAGGTCCTTCTCTCTCCTTTCTGTGTGTGGACAAAAGGTGATCGAGCATCTTCCTGCTCCTGTCTCCGTGGCACGCTGTCTTGTCCATTACGGACTCTAACTCTCTGCAGCCACAAGACTGTTTTTTTCCCCCCGATTTGCTTTTTATAAGGGTATTTTATCACAGCAACAGCAAAAAGTAATTAATATGCTAATATTTAATTTAGCATTCCTTACTGCAGCCAACACTAGAATTAACTTAAGTATCCATCAGAATGAATAAATAAAAAATAGAGTATTATCCAGTATTAATAAAAGGAAACTGTGTCATGACAACAATGTAGATAAACCAGGAGGGCATTCAGTTAAATGAGATAAAGTAGGCAGAAAAACAAACACGTAATCTCACATATGTGGAATCGAAAAGCCTGATTTCACAGAAGTGTAGACTAAAGTGATGGATGGGGATCTGGGGTGGTGGCCAAAGGATCTATGATTTCTGTCGACCAGGAGGACTTTAGGACCTGTTTTTAAACACAGTGACCATCACACGTAACAATTTCTATTTGTTCATATTCTTGCCACAAATCAATAACCGCAAAGTAATATGTTTGCCGGTTTGCCTTAGGCACTCTGTGGCTTACACATGTTTTAAGCCATCCGGTCAAAATTTTCAAGATCTTTCAGGTGTTCACCATCCACTGAAGTCTGGGTACCATTTGGGTTCAGCGCATGAGCTTTGCTACATGATGGACATGGATTGCCCTCCTGGTTCTGCCAGACGTCCAGCGACTCTTGACCAGTGATTTACCACAGTTTCCTGTTGAGAAAAGTAGCATTTGCTCATTGCCATGAGCAAAGTCAGGGGTCAGTCAATGACATTATTAATATTGTTCAATAAACTTTTTGTGGCCGATTAAATATGGGAAGACACCCCAGGACCCAACTGTTACTTTTAAAAATATTTCCCATTCTACATTGTTAAGAAAGTGATAGTTATAGTATTCAGAGATGCAGCTTGTTACTATACCCAGCCTTCTAAAAATAACACTGCTAGGTTTATAGACCATGGCCTTCCTGTGGTCAGCACATGTGAATGGCACAGAAAGCCTGAAACCCAGAAGAAATGAGTTAACTGAGTGGCCCTTTAAACCATGGTACTCAAGGTCCTAGTTTTCTTTTTTGTTTTTATTCACTGGTCCTGTTTGCCATCTACTGTGCTTGCTTCATGCCATAAAGGCTTGGAGAGGGAAATCCGGACAGTAGCTCCTAATTCTCAGCAAGCAACGAAAGTGAAAAGTCTCTCCTTGTAGCAATCAGAGAGCAAGATGGAAACTAACTTCTATGGCAACTCCTTGCAGAGGTCTTTCTATGTTTGTTTCTCACTGGGCTCTCTCTGGTCACTCGGTGGGAGATAGAAGGTGGTGATGCGTCAATCAGGAACCATCTTTAGTCTCAGATGGGGTTATCACGCTTCTCTTGAGCCGACAGCACTGGGTTGGGAAGTTAAGGGTTATCAAGAGAAGCTACTCTGTCTGCTTACGCCCAGAAGGCTGGCACACTCAAGTACTCCAAAATGCCTCGTTCACCTCTCCAAAGTGCCCAAGCCTTGAGATCCGGTATAGCTGTGACTGTAACTCCTATATTATTTTATAGAACATTACTTTATTTACCCTGCTTTTGCCCAGATTAAAAAAACAAAAACAAACAAAAAAACATCATTATGGTTATATATAACCAACCCACTGGGATGCATGTAAGGAATTGCTTATATTTTTGCTCATATTTTCTCAATTTCTTTCCAAAGAAGTGAATCATGGAAGATTCTAGTACTGTTGTGGAAGGCAGTCCAGATGAGTTGCATTAAACACTCTTTGGAACACCTTGGGGTTCTGAATCTGAAGGGAGGTGTTTGAAGCCTCAGATCCAAAGACAACAAACTCTTGACAGTACTTCATGTGAACATGTAACTGGATTTTCTTTAGGGAAAAAGGGTCTTATTAAGGAAGACAGAAATGAGATTGCAATTTGCTGAAATCATTTTGGTGAAAAATATCATTCCTATATTTATCAAATCATAGAATTATTAACATATCACCCATATATTTAAGAAAAATATTAGCCCAATTGGAAATTCTTCCATTTGCCATCAAGGGAAGCTGTGTTCTCTATTTTGACACCGTCTTCCTGTGTGTGAGTCATCCATGGGTGTCTGAGGGTACAGAAGGCATCCAAGTTGTGGCAGGCTGGAAATAGTCACAGTTTCAAAGTAGCTGGTAACCCCATGGAAAATGCACATCTCGGCCACAGGACAAACATCAACTTGGGCAAAGTGTGTGCAGGAAAGCAACCCAAGTGGCTTCAGAGTCAAGGAACTTTTGTAGTAAGATATTTGACTTGTTTGGAGCATTGTGGATTCTGAGCTTTAAAAAGCCCCTGGATATGGACTTGTAGCCCTGAAGATTGGAGCACTTGGGCCACTCTTTAAGCTGTCTAATTCTTTGAGAGTGAGATGACAGAAAATTACACAGCAGAACAATGACCCTTCACCAGATTTGGGGTTCATGAACTCCAAGAGCTTAATTACATCGGCATTCATATAGTATGTATATATCATTCTTGTCGGAATTTGAATCTGAATTCCTCTTCCTTGAATTTTAAAATGGGGTATTTGGCTAGCTACAGGCACAGTTTTAGGGCTTTGAAGGAACTGACTCCATCGTTTCCCAGAATATGTTTCTAGCAAGATGAGGAGCCAGAACTTCTGGAGGGGTGAGACATGCAGAGTTAAGGGGCTCTTCCAAAATTCTGTGGATAGCAGCACAGAGGGCCTTGCATGCAGAGAGATCAGCACCATGCTAACGGAAGAGCAGAATGGGCAAACGTGTAGAATCCACCCCCTTTATTTTGTCATAAACAAATTACTTTGCTATAATTTCTAGGCTACATCCTAGTTTGCTTAATATGTAAACCATTAGAATATGCAAAACAATTTAAATTCTTGGCGCGGATCCTTCAGTTTCTTGTCTTTAAAATGTCAAAAAATGTTTCCCTCAAAATAAATAACATATTATGTTTATGAAAAACTCCAAATAGTTTCCTGAAGCATGCTCCTTATATTCTACATTTTAAAGCCTATTTTAGTTCTGTCTTTTGACTTGCGTAGTTGCTAATAAAGTGAGTGTTTCTGAAACCAGAGCTCTCACTGGAGATGATCCAGCCTGTCAACTCCAATGATGAAGAAGACACCATTGGTCCTAACGCCCAGCAAAAGCTATGTGGAAAATTTGTAAGGATTTGTAAACATTTTCACAGTTATTATGATTTGGATATGGATTGTGGCCCAGAAAAGATGTGGATTTATTTTGATAGTCCCTTTTAATTAGCTCAGCAATGTTTTCCTAAGTTATGATTTCATACTGACTATTAGAAATTGCACATTTCCGAGATGCCTCTTCTAGAGAAGGTATGGGGTTCTACGGCAATGATTAAATATAAAATAATTAAATAGGGGCTAAAGCCAAGCACACATGAACTAAGAGAGCCAAAAAATGAATTAAAGAAGGGAAGCTAATAGACAGTGATATGCTTTAGTCACAAATCTAAACACCTGGTCAGTTTATCTTCATGCATACACAGAAAAGCTTGTGCAATGATGAGAGAGAGAGAGAGAATGAATGTGGACGTTCATGACTGTATGATTGTCATAAGCTTATGGCTAAAAAGACATATCTTGCCCCAAACACTATACTATCACAGTCTGTTCTGCTGAGGTTTGTGTCAGACGGGCCTGGAAAACAGACTGAACATCCAGGACAGCTTGATCCACTCCTGGAAACTTCAAAACG
Organism: Bramus lutescens; assembly: GCA_001685075.1. Classification (NCBI taxonomy): domain Eukaryota; kingdom Metazoa; phylum Chordata; class Mammalia; order Rodentia; family Cricetidae; genus Bramus; species Bramus lutescens. The sequence continues at coordinate 147,499 of LOEQ01002796.1, forward strand.
GCGGCCTCCTCTCTTTAAACTCAGGGCTGGGCCCTGTGGTTTTTCTGTCCAGTTAAACGGAGGAGGAAATTATAGAGATGCTTCCGAATCTGATCCATTCCTCTCTCCTGTTCTATCCGGATCTCTGAGAATACTCTTAGTCTATGCCTGGGGTGGGGCCATGTTCTGGTGTCAGTCTTGGTGGTGAATATAAAGCTAAGGGCTCTCTTCCCCTAAATCTCTCCTTTGGATAGCACATGAGGATTAATGAGTTAATATCAGAAAATGCTACAGGGCAAATCCTCACTTGCCTGAAAGAGCATACAATTTTTATTTTGTCTCTTACGTTTTCTGACAATCCTCTTTGCCTGCCACTAGGATTTGAGTGGAGTGTGCAGAGAATTGAGGACATGATGATGAATCTCACTCAAGGGCCCCTTGATAGCTTTGCAAAAACATAATGTAATAATGTGGGTCTTGGGCCCTGTGTGGGGAGAAAATGAAGACAGCCAAATTTCAGATAAAAGACGAGATAGCCCTTATGTTATTATTTAAGAGACAAATTGCATCAATGAACTTTTCCCCTAAGATCTCTTTTATCTTTGCATATCTACCTAATTTCATATGGAACAGTTTGGATGCTTAAAAGCCACCTGATGGAGTGTTTGAAGCTGCATATTACTTTAAGTAATACATAAATAATTTGTTTTGGCTTTCTTGAGAAATATGGGAGAGGGAGAAGCCAGGTTGTACTACTGTTAAGTAAGGTAATGGCCAGTGATGGATAGTTTTCATTGTCAACTCGATGTACTTTACAGTTTTCTGGGAAGAGAATATCTGTAAATGGATTGTCTTAATTAAATTAATTGATGTGATAAGGCCCAGCCCATGGTGGGAGGCACCATTCCCTAAGCAGGAAGTCCTGAACTGGAGGAGAGATAATACACACAGGACACAATTAAGACCACCCTCAAAGTAGTTAAGGGTGAATTAGTTGTTTTTCTTGCTGCTCTGACCACACATATGACAAGAAGCAACCCAAGGGAGGAAGTGTTTACTTGTCATATGCTACACAAGGGATACTGTCTATCATGGTAATGATGGCATTGCACCCACAGTCAAGAAGCCAAGGGAAGAAAGGATCTGGTTGCTGGCTATAACAGTCCAACATCTTCTCCAGTGACTCACTTCCTCTAGTGAGGCTCCACCTCCTAAAGAGTTCCCAACCTTCCAGAACTCAGAACCAATTGTTCAGACTGATTAACATATTCAAGCCAGAACCACCTCATATGATATTCAAAGTAAAAAGAACAGATAACATACTGAATTCATACATTTGCTAGAATTAAAACATTAGCTTACTTGCCAAACTTCTCAGGGCTGCCTCTGCAGTTAGTTTATTATCGGAAGTGGTCCTGCAGACATCTGTGCAGACTTTCTCTGTAGGACACTTCACTCTGTGCCCTTCATATTTATTTATTCATTTTAAATGAAGTATGTTAGTTTGCGTGTGTGTGTGTGTGTGTTTGCCTGCACATATGTCTGTGCACCTCATGTGTGCACTCCTGGAGCTTGGAAAGGCCAGAAGAGGGGGTCAGGTGTCCTGGAACTGGAGTTACAGATGATTGTAAGCTACATGCAGATGCTGTGAATTGAACTTCGGTTGAATTCTGAAAGAGCAGCGGGTGCTATTAACTGCTGAGGCATTTCTCCAGCCCCTATTATGTGTTCTTGATTGGTTTATTGGATTAAGCGACCCCATCACCAAAGGTGACAAGGCCAACTAGTAGCCAAGAAGGACACAAACTTGAGCCTAGCTGAAGTTCCAAACACAGATTTTAAATAACGTGGTTTTCCCACTGAGCCAGTGAGTCTAAGTCCTGAGTGTCATCCAGGAGCAGGAGGAGAAGAGGAAACTAAACACCTATAAAGGGATAAAAAGCTTCAGTTTTTGTGAAACTTTATTAAGTGTTTTGTTTTCAAGTGATGGTACAAATCTCTCTTATCAGTCACATGCCAGCTTGTGATTTCGCCTCGAAAAGGAAAAGGCTCAGTCAATGCTTTGATTAAAAACTCAGGAAAGCTGCAGCATGTGGCTCTTGGGTGGCTGGCCATAATATACCGGTAAAGTGAAGGGGGCAGGAATCCTCATCAGGATGGGGAAAATTAAGCACTTGGGAAAGACATTACAGTCACACGTTGAGGAAGGAGGGGAGCTATGGTTCCTGAAAGCACTGACTTCAGTTTCAGCTGAAGGCCTAGGTTCCATTTTAAAATCATTTGTTAAAATTGAACTTGAGCATCTGAATATTGAGAGTGTCACTTCAATGGTAAGTGGACACCTTCTCCATGCCTGAAGGCAGATACAGGTCCATGCATCCACACTGTTCAAGTGTGTACAAACATGGAAGCCCACTGGCTCCTCTAATATTTTAAAGAGGTAGGGGTGGGAAGGAATTGAAGTCAGGTGCTCTGGTGTACCATTGGCTGTTCTGAATCCCCACCTAATTCACACCTTTCCCAGGAAGATGAGTTATTCTGCCTCTAGGCAGGACTGCTCTTCAATTGTCCTTGACATGAATGTACCCATGGAGTTCACTAACCCTTTTGGGAAGACAGTCAGCCTCCTCAGAACCTCCCAGCACCCCTATCTGAAAATGGAGTTCTTTTTCTCCATAAGGAGGACAAAGCCTTTATCCTAGTGTCTCTCAATGAGGCAAGGAAGTAGGTTAGTGAGGAATGGGTTGAGCACCCGCACTTGTTCAGGTGGTGCTCCTCACACACCACAGGATGACACCACCTCTTCTCACCTCTCCACTCTGTCTTCAGAGCTCAGGATTCTAGAACATATTGCACCACTGATGTTTCAACAGTGCTGGAAGATGCTGCATTTTAGACATGAGAATATTATAAGTTGTTCTGTACCCAAGCAGATATTCCTGTTTTAGGATCGGCTTCTTCACCAAGGACTGTAACACTCTTTTGCAAGCAACGTGCTAGCTTACAAGACATAAAGATGTCCTCCACATTGTGAGTCTATAGTCTCTGCTCATCATCAAGCTACTAACTATGTATTGTAGCTTCAAAGGAAGACTTTTGAAATCACCGACTCATACATTGAATCATGGTGGAAAGAGTACATTTTCCACAATCCCCAAGACACATTTCTTGATAACACTTTGTTTACTAGAACCATCATGGCTGTTCTGGAACATTGTGTTGCCCCTCAGCAGCAGAGTCTTACTTATTACCTGGGTAATTCTGACTCCAGCAGAGCATTTTGGCAGGATTTGGAACTTCCACCACTTTTGGGGTTTAATCTTTACCCCATCAGATCTCTGAAGAGTTCTTTCCAATTCTTGTCTTGTTCTTCTCTTTCCCATCGTTGGCAGTTCATGTTTAGCAAGCTTCAGTTTTAAAACTTATGAGGTGGGCAGACACTGTGGTTAAAAAAAAGAAAAGCCCATCGAACTCGAAGCTACCATATTAGTCCTGTGATTATTCAAGATTAATGATCCTGGTAGACCATTTAACACATCCATGTCTCAGACACCCCCACTTCCCAACACAATTACGGCTGTTTCCATTGATACCAGCTTGGCAGGAATGTAGAGGCAATGAAAAACAAACATGAACCACTTCAAGGTCCTTTTTTTAAAATCTTGTGTTCTGACTCTCTTTCCACCAACAGCTCATCTTGCATCCTGGGCCAAGTTGATTGGGTGATTATGGGTTTGCTTTCTCCATGTGTGCAATATGAAACATGTTTTACCAGAGTGCCCATAAGCAAATCTACTTTTGAAAAGACTCATTCCCTCTTGCAAACATTTGTAGTTACTTATCTTCCTTTTGGTCTCTTGACGTGTGAAAAATTAGCCCAAGGTCACGAAATTGAGGCAGAGAGCAAGAATTTGAAACTAGTTTGTCTAATTGCTCGATATTTTTTTTACTAAATGATGTTTTGTACATTTATATTCCAAACTGACCTTTATTATGAATATTTTGGAATATATAGCAATTTGTTCTCCACTCATGAATCTCATGTTTCAACAAAATTGGAAAATTGAGCTGTGAAGATGGATGCTAAATAGTAATCCCACACTAGCTCAGAATTGAGTATAATAAAGGGTTATTTGTTTAGGGGTAGATTCACAGATCTATTGTTTGACAGTTACTTTGTTTTCTTGTACAGCATAAATGGCTGGTGACCTTTGTGTAGAGTACCTTTTCCCAAAAACATAAGTTTCTGGTACTGCAGGAATGTTAATCTGGATATTCCATTGCTGTAGTAGGTCATGATCATAAATTCACTGTAATACTGGCCACTTACGGCTTCAGCCTTTCTCTCTGTCCTTCTAGCCCTATGCGTTAAACCCATCTCAAGCTTTGCTTCACTTGAGATAAGGTTCCAATTCTTAGGAATTGAACATCTGTCTCTTGAAGAGGCCAATTCAGATGCCAAGATTCTGGAATAATTATAGTCACATCCACACCTGCGGTTAGTAATCCCTTAATTGTAATGTTATTTACACACAATCTTAGCTTTGGTCTTTGACCATTTTCAGAAGTCTCCCAAAATATACACTTCCTATTTCCTATTGGAATTTTGATTTATCCTCCCTGTTTATTCCATCATCCAAAATAGTATGGTGTTTTACAGCAGGCAATGGATTTTTAAAAAATTTTCCTGGTGAGACATGTCCTCTACAGTGACTGGGAATGATTGGACCATGTTTGACTCGGGGGCCTGTGAGAGGCCCTTCAAGGAGTTTCCATTGGTATTGGGTTGCCTTGTCTGTCTTTTGTTGATCTGCATTCATTGGTCCAATGTCAACCTTTGTCACATTTTCTGTATAATACAGAAAATTGATACCTATTTTTGCCATTCTCAGAGAAGATATTATTTCTAGGAATTCCCTGTCCACAATCCTTTCTCAGGTGTCCTATTCTATCACAATTAAAACATTTAGCATTTTGGTGTATCCTCATACCTTTGGAAATTGCTTCTTCTACCAAACCCTCAGTATTATAGTCAAATGTATCAATATTCATTGTATGTAGGATCCACTCATCTATTGGTACTGTTCTAAGCTTTAAAGGTCCAAGTATCTTTTGCATTCTGAATTGGCATTTTCAAAAGTCAGAGATTTGGTAAGTAGTCATCTAGCTTCTGGATCTGTTATTTCTATTTATGCAGCATTAGTTAATTTTTGTAAAAAAATGTCACTAAAGGCTTCTCTTTGGTGCTGTTTAACCCTAATACATGATTCAATTCTTTTTCCTAGTTCTTAAATCCTGTCCCAAGCATTTAAAGTTGCTTCGTGGGACAAGATGTATTCATTGTAAAGGGCTTGATCCTGTGGGTCAGTGTAAGTTCCCCCACCAAGAATTTGATCTTGGAAAGCTTCAAAACCTTTTGCTTTTCTCTGTTGTTCTAAAATTCTTTCCTCTTCTCACCAATAGCATTTCCACAGTAGTTGTACCCCATTGTGTGGGGTAGCCTTATTGCTGGAAGCCCATGTCTTTACCATCTTTCTAACAAATAGTGAATATAAATCATAAGATATTACTGTTTATTTAATTTCTTTTATATCATTCATACTTTTAAGTATACATCTGCATGCTTTGGATCCTTTTGGACATTTAGAACTTGATTCTTTTTCAGAGGTGATTACAGGGTAGGAACCTAAATCTCTGGGTAAGTCATCTCTGACTCTTGCATGTACTGGCGATTTTAAATCCTGACCTTGTACCTTCTCTCCCTGCTCATCAGCTCCAATAATTTCCTCAATCATTTCAAATCTTTTCACTACTGTCTTTTGTAAAGCCTGAATCTCTTGGCCTGTATATATTTCTAGTGATCTCATTGATGCACCTACCATCTAGTCCTCATTCTGTATATGTGATTCCAAGGCATGAAGTTTTTCCTTTAAAGATAACATCCTTGAACTTTTTTGGAAAGCATATAGATTGCCTTCCTGGAGAGATGTTCTGTCTGCTAACCTATTATAGCTTTTTTTTTAAAAAAAAAAACAGATTTTGGTGGTCAAATTTAACAGTACAATTTCTCAGTACCCTTTGACATGGATTGATTTTTTCTTTCAAATTAATGTTATTCTTTTCAATGGTATACATTTTTTTCCAGCTAACTTCTGATTTTCAATGGTATTACTCCTATCAGCTAGCTGTTTATTACTAGTCTGTAAAGACTGTATCATTTCTAAAAGTGCCTCATTTGTGGTTGTTATCATTTTCTTAAGGATACAATATGAAAAACTAAGCTAAGTTCCAATATTCAATAAATGGATATATCAGAAAAACCATATAAACCTTGCAGAATACTAGACATAGTATAAGCAAAAAGGTCTTTAAATTCCTGAATGATAATATAGTCGGCCATCATATAACTTTCAAATTTATTAATTTACTGACCTCCATTAGATTTCAGTAAATTGTTGTTATTTCAAAGGTTATTGGCTGAAAGAGTTCCCACAGCAGAGGTTGCTTTAGAGACCAAGTGACTAAGTATGGTTCTTCACATGGACTTAAATACAGACTACAAGGAAGTGCACACTATTTACCTCCTTTAGATTTCAGTAAATTGCTGTTATTTTAAAGGTTATTGGCTGAAGGAGTTCCCACAGCAGAGGTTGCTTTAGGGACAAGGTGACTAAGTACGGTTCTTCACATGGACTTAAATGCAGACTACAAGGAAGTGGACGCTATTTACCGTCATTAGTTCTAGGGTTTAGGGCTCAGGGGTCGGGGTTGGGTTCTGTGTAAAAGGCATAAAGTAACCTGAGGATGATTGAACTGTCTTTCATCATAATGGTTGTGGTGACCACACAAGTATGCACATTTGTCTGAAGCCGTTCACGTTTACACTTAAAATGGGAATCCTTTGCTTTAGCAAAAGTATACATCAGTAGGCTATAGTTATAATGCAGGATACCATTATCTATTTGATGCATGGCTGGACAAATGAACTACCCCATTTCTTCTGGGTACATGGAGACAATATTTGTATCAACCGCAGAACCTTTGAGATGTATTAAATAAAACACCTTTGTCTATACTGAACAAACGATTTGAGTTACTGCTGCCAGAGTTGAAGAAAGTGAACTTTCTTCTCTTGTGGACACTTTCTTCTAGATGGTGGGGACAGAGAGTAAGTAGGTAGAAAAATAAATGCTTCATCAAGGTGATCGCCACTCTCATGATGACCTATGAGGACTCAGAGAGGTCATCAAAGGACTCTGGGGGAAGATGCCACCCTTGACTGTGACCCTGGTAATGCCAAAAGACCAAAGAAAGCCTGCAACAAGTACTTAGGGCAGAGTGGACAGGTGTGCCAAGGGGGAAATAAGACTGTGTCAGGGAAGGAAGACTACAAGCGAGATGCTCAGTAGCTCACCTACGCAATGTGTGGGAAGATGGAGGAAACGAAATGGGGAGTGTGGGATTTTACTGAAGCCAGCTCTTTCACTACAGTGTAGAGCAGGGATTCAAAAGGCAGAGGAGAAGCATCAGAGAGATCAGGGGCAAAACAGTGAGTCCTGGGCTGAGGTGGAGGGAGGCCTGGCTTGGGGTCTGTTCTGAAGCAGAAAAGGAAGAATTTGAAAGGGTACACAAGAGCTGCTGAAACCTGTTTATCATTTTTTTCCCCTCAAATGACTAGCTCTACTATTACTGTTACTTCCAGGCTTGACAATAAATAAACCACCAGACATCGTGTCTGGTGTTTCTAGCTACCATGGTCCTACATTAAGTATGATGTTTATGGAGCTGAGACATGAATCATTTCCTGTATTTCTATTTTCTGTTCTAGAAGTTGCAAGAATGCCAAGTGCTCACCTCAGTCTCTAGAGTGACCAGAGGGAAAATTTCTAGAACACTGTTATCGTTCTTCTTAGCTCAGACCCCAGTGGCTGAAGCTTCATTTTCTCCTTTGGTGGGGAGGTTAGACAGGAGCATAGCTGATTACTATGGCTTTGCCTCATCCCTGGCTTTCTTCCTGCCTCTGTGCTCACACACTCTGTAGACACATCTGGAAACTTCCCATACTGGGAAAGAGTAACAGTTTTGGGATAAATCAGTGGGCCAAATTCCCCAGGGGATCACTACTAGTTGGTAGAATTTGAAATTCAATAATAGCAGGCCTCAATGAATCCCACAGAACCTGGCAGTGCTTTGCAGATATGCCCTCTTAATCCTTCTGGCCCTCACAGATGCTCTCGTGGATGAAAGGACAAAGATTGTCTATTTTCCCCCTTTTAGTTGGGGGATGCCCAGGCTTTGAGAGCAGTGATTGGCCATCTAGACTGTGAGTGAGGAGAGTCCCCCAGGATCTTGATCAGCTGCTGTATCATTGACTGCTATACGACCACCTTGGGGCTGCAAGAATATATAGCAATGAGGGCCACAGTCACCGACAGCCCAAGTGACATGGGCCCTGGGTAGATGATTTGCACTTTGGCTTTTATGTAGGCCAGAAAAATAGCACCAGCCTTCTTGTATTTGGAAAAAAAAATGTACCTTCGAACTCTTAGTTAAAAACCTGTGTATTGTCACAACATAATTGCCACAATACATTATTGAACTTACAATTTTGTTTAAAGATTTATTTTAAAAATTATTTTATGTGTGTGAGTGTTTTGTTTGCATGTATAAAAATTATAGTGCATACTGTTGCAGTACCTGAGGAGATCACAAGAGGGTGCCATAGCACCTCCAACTGTAGTTAGAGATGGTTGTGAAGTACTATGTGGGTGCTGAGAACTGAACCTGGGTCCTTCACAATCCCCTTAATTGCTGACTCAGCTCTCCAACCTCTAACCTTAAAATTTTTATATGCTCCAACTGTTACTTAGAATGACTGCTGTAAATACTCCCTACATGAGGCAGTTTGGACATGGGATGCTCAGCTAGGAAGTTTGAAGGGAGGTGTTGATGCCAAAGAGGCACAAAAGCTCAGTTTTGAGCTCATGTTTAAGTTCTGAAAAGAATTTGGGAAGGTAAATAATTAGAGGGAGGAAAAAGGAAAGGGGGTGAGGGAAAAGACACAGAGAAGATATGGAGAGGAGGGGAGAGGAGAGAAGAGACAAAGAGAAGAGACTTGAATTCAAGCCAGTGGTGTTTCTAGTCTGCTTGAAAGCACAACATCTGGAAATATGTTTAAAAGGATGTGTTCTTGGGATCACTACCCCACTTTGGAAGCAGGAACTGTTTGGCCAGTTTGTATTACATAACTCCATCAATGGACACCAGCTCCATTCTTAAAATCTGGAAGTCATGACTTGCTCTTGTAGACTGTATTTGTTAGAACTTGGATCCGAAACCCATTTGCCTGAAGACAATTCATTCCCTGCGACTCAGGTATTGCTTCACATGACTGAGGAGAAAAAGCCTGATTCACAGATCACAACTAAAAGCCTGTAGACAACCAGAGCATGCCTTATTCCCTTCCCTTCCCTTTCCTTCCCTTCCCTTCCCTTCTTTCCTTTCTTCCCTTTCCTTTTTCCTTTCCTTTCCTTTCCTTTCCTTCCCTTCCCTTTTTCCTTTCCTTCCCTTCCTTTCCTTTCCTTTCCTTCCTTTCCTTTCCTTTCCTTTCCTTTCCTTTCCTTTCCTTTCCTTTCCTTTCCTCTCCTTTCCTTTCCTTTCCTTTCCTTTCCTTTCCTTTCCTTTCCTTTCCTTTCCTT
>LOEQ01002796.1:184635-194726 GCA_001685075.1 Bramus lutescens
GACCTTTGGAAGAGCAGGCAATGCTCTTAACCACTGAGCCATTTCTCCAGACCCCTTTACTTGTGATTTTTTGCTTTTATTGTTTGTTTTATAACACTGAATTGGTTTTGCGTGAATGTCCATCTCTGAATTCTTCTCTCATATATATATATTCTATGCTCTTTTCCTTAATGTTAGATTCCACTTGGGCCCTTAAGTCTTCAGAGGATCAATGACACAAAAATTAAATATATAAAGGATTTGAGATTGCAGTTACAGAGCTGAGCCAGGTATATTCCTCAGGGAGGAAGCTGATATTGTTTTACTTTATGACGGGTGTCTTTGGTATAGACACAGCATTCAGAGTCCACTGAGGATCTCTCATGACCATTGTCCATCCTGTAGTTGTGGCCACCCTCTTGATAGGTTTCTTCCCCCACTTTTCACCCACTCAGTCCATCTTCCCATACTGAGCTCTGCTAAAATTTATTTTCTTTAATATCTCAGACTATCATATGAGTTCTCTCTGTTAATAGTGTCTTAAACTGAATCTTCTCTATCCACACATAGCTCTGGGTTGAGAACTGCCTGTCCAGGTTGAGGCCAAAGAAACTCCTGGCAACAATATATCAATACCTGACAGCTGTCACAAGAAGATCTTTATCTTGATGACTCCTGTGTGTATGTATGTATGTGTATGTATGTATGTATGTGTCTGTGTATGTGTGTATGTGCATGTGTGTACATGCGCGTATGTGTCTGCCTGTCTGTCTATGTATGTGTGTATGTATGTATGAATGTACATGTATGTGGGGGGGGGTCTTGGGGGGTTAGAGGGAAGAACCACACTTACCAAAAATCTCAAAGATATTTGGAAATTTGGGGGTTGTACTTTCCAAGTTGTGGGCTCACAAATAAGAGAAGAGATTAATTAGCTAGAAAAAGAATTCAAAACCTAGGGAGCTGTCAGGAGATAGAAAGAAAATGATTTTCTTCCACCCCTTTATTCTTTATAACATATCAACAGCTTGCAAATTCCCTTTTTATTACGATGCAATCAAGGTGCATTGCTTTCTCGCAAGACAATTAGTCTTATTTGTTTGAGTGTGTACCTTATTATTCAAAAGGAAATTGAAGAATTTCTCGTACCAAACGTCTTCTACCTAATGCTAATCCATAATATTCGAGTTGGCAACAGAATGTTCAGTTTTATTATATGCTAAAAGTGGCCACAGACGAGAGTTTATTTGTGGCACTTGCGATGACGTTGAGAACAGTACGGTGTGAGTGTTGAGCATTCCTCATGTGGTAGATGGCTGTACATCAGCTCAAGCCTCCCAGCAACTCTGTAGAGCAAGACCCGCTCCACTGTTATTATCATTTCCATTTATATCTGTGGAAAAGAAAACAAGCTTCAAGAGTGCACTGGCATTCCCAAGAGCGGGCAAATAAGCAGCCCTATTGTGCCCATGGAAGGAAGGTCAGAAAATCCCCTAGCTGTTCCTTTGTTGTTTGGGTAGGACCCAAGTGGACTAACTGAGGCTAGCCTAGTATCTAGGTGATTTACTACTGAACTGAACATACACTCTTACTTTATAAGTAATAATTTTATTGTAATGTAATAAGGTTGGTAGAGAAGAAAGACAGCGCTTGTCACCACTGCTACAGTAATCAGAGAAGTTTGAAGAAATTTCCCTAAAAAAATTTAATTACTTTTTATCTGTGTATATGAGTGTTTATCTGCATATATGTATGTATATCACATGAGTGCAGTGCCCAAGGAGGCCAGAAGAATGCATCAGAACCCCAGGGACAGGAGTTACAGATGGTTGTGTACCACAATGCGGCTGTTGATGCAGATCCTGTGCAAGAACAGTAAATGCTCTTAACCACTGTCATCTCTCCATCCCCAAGAGGTTTCCTAAGGGGTGGATAATTTAAAATTATAAATTAAGAAATCCAAGGGCTGGGTGGGTGGTGGTAGTTTAGTAAGTGATCAGGTCTGCAAGAATGAAGAGCTGAGTTCAAATCCCTCGCATCCACAGGAGAATGTGTAAGCCTCTAATTCCAGTGCTGGGAGAGGGAGATGTGGGGTTGTCTGGGTGTTTCTGGCTGTTCAGCCTAACAGAATCAGTGAGTGACAGGCTCAACACAAGTATTATCTCAAAACTAAGGTGGGGAGAGATTGGAAAAGACACCCGAAGCTCAAGGGCATGCACACACTTACAATTATGCAGCTTTACTTACATATCCCCCCACATACACACATCATACATATCACACACACCACACATACACACACCACACACACATCACACACAAGACAGACACATCATACACAACACATGTACACACATATCACGCACAAAACACAAACATCACACATACCACACACACATCACACAACCACACAGACCCCCCCCCACTCTCAAAAAGAGAAGAAAACAAGAAAAAGAATGGCATACAGAATATCAACTACCTTGCTCAAGGTCAAATAGTGAGTGTCACCCTTACGATTTCCTTTGTCAAGAGAAGTTAAGTGCTCTAAGTACCTAATTTATTTTAATGTTAGGAGGTCTCTATAAATCGTTATGTATTATTTAGATAAATAATTTGCCACTACAATTGTTTTTCAGTAATTTTGCTTGGCTATTTCAGTGTGTGTTTTCCATAATCTCTAATACTGAAATTCCCATCAATTCAGCCCTCCAGATTTTATTAGGTTCTGCATGCTCAGGAAATAACACCATCAAAGTAGAGTTATCTTCACACAAGCAGGACAATTATATTGATATATCATGTGCTGTATTTTAATTTCAAAATTATTGCCTCATTGTTTTCTCCTGGAGCCCAGTTTTATTTCTTTCTTCTTATCATTAAAGGTACAGTGACAGGCAATTCACCCTTTAGAAAAAAGGAAAGAGAACAGAAAAGGTTTTCTTTTAAAAAAAAATATAGCTAGAAAAATCCCCCACAGAGCGAATTCCCACAGTGTGATGGAGGATGTAAATTTAGCCCAGTGTGAGTCAAACAGTCAAGTTAGGAATTTTAATTTAATGGTTTGTTCCTTTGAATTGTTAGCTGCTCCCCTCATTGTGTAAGCGTTGTTTGAATTGGAGAAAATTAAACTAAAATGTGCTGAATTTACTCCAATCGGGTTACACTGGCAGTTCTCATTCATAGGCAAAATGATGGGAAGAGGGAAGTAACACAGATTGATACCCACGCAAAGAGGTTTATGGGATGCCACTTTAATAATGAGCGTATCCTCCCTACATACCTTAGGATTTAAATATTTAGCTTTATGGGGCTGCACATCTTAACAGATCAACTAGGCTTGGGGGATTATCTTCTTTACGTTTTCACACAACCAGTACAATCCTGTGTTTTGGGTAGGTGGAGGAGAAAGCTCAGCTCTACCCAAATCCAAGAGGTCTTTAGTCAGTTTGGCCTCGCTCACTGGGCTGGGCAAAGAAGAGCTCAAGGGGGAGTAAAATAAAAGGCAAGACCAGCATAGGAACCAAGCATTTTTATAATTTCCTGAGTAGGCCAACGGTTTTAATAGGTCTAGATGATTATAGGATGTTTGTTTAGAGCTATGATTGTAAGACTGGTTAACATAAAACACTCTTCCTGGAAAGTAAGAAAGCATAAAAAATAAATAAAAGCCTATCAAGAGGGAAGTAAGTTGGCCATAAGCACCATTCTGTGTTTATCCATGAGGAAGGAAAGGTTAATACTGTGAGCTGTTGGGCAGTGAAATGAGACTCTTACCTTGGAGAGACTTTGAAATAAGAGCAGGCAGGTGTATTCCAACCACACGCATTGGTCAGTCTTGTCTCAGAGGCAGCGTAGAGTGCCAGGAACCACACTGTCCTTCCACTTCACGGAGTCTGCTTGTGTGAGAATGCTCACTGTGTACCGCACAACTGTCGCGACTCCCGATTCTCCTTCCTCAGACTCGACTTTACTATTAGCTCATGACATGGGTTTCTGTCCTTTCAAATGACGGTGATCCTGTCACATACGCAGTGGCAGAGTTATTCGGAGCCGAAATGCTGAGAACACAGTGGCTCAGGACATTTCTGCGACCATTCTCAAGCACCTTGACAGCAGAATGGGACTCTCTAGTACCAGAGTAAAGATGGTCATGTGACATAAAACTGTCCAATCAGACACACACTTCAGATCCTGGTCATATACAACTGATGATAACTAACAGAAATGTTGGCCTAAGTAGCATATTCTTTCCTCCAGTCTTGTTCTTTCTGGTATGTGGATGGAGTGTTTCACGTAGACTGGTCATTTTGGTTCACCGTGAGGCAGACAGGCTGTTTCATAGGGTAGCTACCTGTGGATGATACAGCTTACGGATGAACCTTTACAGCAGGACACTGTGCTCTGAACAGACCCCTCCTGGCTGGGTGCAGGGACGGCGATGGTGGATGAATTGCCAAAGTCAGACAGGTCTACCTGTGTCTTTTAGCTCTTCTAAGCAATATTGCTCATGGGCTGGCTCAAGCCATGACCGGTGTCTCAGACTACTTCCTGTTGCCTGCGGGGCAAGATGTAAGGACTCTAAACTCCTTCTCCAGCACTGTCTGCTTGCACACCACCATGTCCCACTATGGAGAAAATAGACCAGACCTCTGAGATTGTAAGTCCCCCGGTTAAATATTTTCCTTTATGAAAAAGTTGCCGTGTTTATGGTGTCTCTTCACAGCAATAGAAACCCTAACTAAATCACTAGGGTTCTCTTATCATAGGATTTAAACAAGACAGAATTTAGCTGGATTTTTAGGGGAACTCGTGGTATTGGGAAAGGGAAACATGATGGAGGGAATAATAATTAATAATATTAATATTCAATAAAACTATAATGATTAATAAAAGATAATTAATCAATAATTATGTATTAATAAGCAAATAACAGATAAATAAAATAATGTTTAAATAAATAATTAATAATCAATGACGAATGATCCAGAGAATAATTTTCAATTTTTTGTAGCCGGTGTATTTAACCCTTTAAATTTCCTATACAGAGAGAATTTCTGTTCTTTAAAAATCAACAGGTTTACTTGAAGTTGATTCCTTTAAATGAACTGTGCTCTTATTTTCATGTAAATAATTAATAATAAATGTTTGGTATATGTGTATGATATGCATTCACATGTATGCAGGTGTGTATGAGAGTGCATGCACACATGTGTGAAGCTCAGAGGTAGACTTCAAGTGTCTTTCTCTGTAGTTCTCCATTTTATTTTTTAATTCCTTTTTATTTTAAATTAAATATAGATGTATTTACATGAGGGGGGATGTGCACCTGAATGCAAGTACCCAAAGAGGCCAGAGCATTCGATCCCCTGGAACGTGAGTTATAGGCAGTTGTGAGCTGCCCAGCATGGGTGCTGGGAACCCAGTTCCAGTACTCTTTAATAACAGTTCATGATCAGAACCACTGTGCTGTCGCTGGCTCCTTTATTTAGTTTTTGAGGCAGAGTCTCCTCGACCCTGGAGCTGGCCAGTTCAGCTATACTGGCAAGCCAGTGAGTCCCTGGGTTCTGCCTGTCTTAGCAAACCCAGCACTGGGGTTACAGACGTACGCCACCATCTTGACTTTTATGGGGGAGATGGCAATCTGCCACTGAGCCATCTCCACAGCCCTATTTATAACAATTAAACTTTTCCTGACATCTGAGGGGTTTTTGTGCGCTTTTTAAAGACAGGGTTTCTCTGTAGCTTTGGAACCTGTCCTGGAACTAGCTCTTGTAGCCCAGGCTGGCCTCGACCTCAGAGATCCACCTGCCTCTGTGCCACCACTGCCTGGCCTGACATTTGAGTTTTATGACTGAACACTATTATTAAAAAAAAAAAACCAAACGAGTATATCTAGAGCCCTAGGCTTTCTCTATTTTTTTTGCTTTGTCAACATTGTTCTAAGCCTTAGGGCATCACAATATTGTTAATAATCAATCTCATTTATTAGATTTGAATTTCAAAAATCTCAATAAACTCTGCTCTCACTCAGTGTAACAACAGACATGGCTCATGGCTCAAAAATTAGAGTTATAACTGCCTGTGTATTATAACAAAGGTGATCATCTCACATAAACCTGTCCAATCCAGCACAGACATAAACCCCAGATTATGTTCCCGTACAACTTATGATATCTAACAGAAATGCCAGCCTAACTGGCAAATTCTTTCCTCTAGTCTTGTGCTTTTCTGGGATATGGATGAAGTGGTTCCTGCAGCCTGGCCATTTTGGTTCAGCACAGGGTAGATGGGCCATGCTGGGTCATAGGGTAGTTACCTGTGAATGATATAGCTTAGGTATGGCCTCCTACCAACAGCAAGAGAGAGCCTGGATGCTAAATGATACCAGGACACAGCAGCTAGCCATGTCCTTAACATCTCTAGAAGAGGAAAAGTCTCCAAACTGTTTAAGCCATTGTTGGGTAGATGGTTCTATTACTTGTGACTGAACACATTCCACATTTCTTGATGGATATACCATGTGAACACTAAGAGTATTAGGTCCTGCAGGGTGTGTAAAATCTTCTTGGAATTCTAAAGTCCCATGTCCAGGATGAGGTGGGGGACAAACATAATTTTAACATTAGAGACAATCCTACTGAAGAAGCTCCATGGATTCTGGTGACGACATCAGAAGCGGAGGATTCTGCTTGAAGAGCCCTAGGAAGTTTTCACGAACTGGGTCCAATAGGTGTTCTCTCCTTTCTATGCAGCGTTAGGACTTCTCAGACAAATGGAGACAGGAAATACACACAGGGCAGAGGGAGACCTAGGGCAAAGTGGAAAGGTTCTCAGCTTGAGAATTAGACACAGGAAATGACTGTTTTAGAAACAGTTTGGTGGGAAGCACAGAGGTTCCAGAGGAGGTCTGAACTGGAGGTTTTCACGTAGTTTGCTGGTGACATGAGATGCTCAACTAAGTTTGCTGTGAACCCACGCCACATCTGGGTGTTTTATAAGTTGAAGTACTTGTTCTGAGTTGTGATTGCTTCGCTCCCATGTAGCAAGTCCAACCTGCAGAGAAAGCCACAATGAAGCCACGCCAATGGAAGGGAACTGAACACACTTTCTGTTCTTGGGAATTTGGCTTCCTCACCCACTTCCTGGTTTTTAACCTCACAGAAAGTTGTATATGAACTTGAGAATTGGAATAACCTGGAAAATTTTGTGATAACTGTTTACTTTTGGGGCTTTTCTCATCCTTCTAGTTTGTGATCATCTAGGAATTTCTGGGATAGAGGGTGATGAGAACTGATAACAACTTGATTGACAGAGTTTGGAAGGGTGCCCACNCACAATGAAGCCACGCCAATGGAAGGGAACTGAACACACTTTCTGTTCTTGGGAATTTGGCTTCCTCACCCACTTCCTGGTTTTTAACCTCACAGAAAGTTGTATATGAACTTGAGAATTGGAATAACCTGGAAAATTTTGTGATAACTGTTTACTTTTGGGGCTTTTCTCATCCTTCTAGTTTGTGATCATCTAGGAATTTCTGGGATAGAGGGTGATGAGAACTGATAACAACTTGATTGACAGAGTTTGGAAGGGTGCCCACATGGTTTTGGATGACATTCAACTGCATGGAGTCACTTAGATGTTAGCCAGGCTGATTTAGATGTTACACAAGTGGGTAGGTATTGAGATGTCACTCTCTGGAGTCTGAATTCATTGCTAAATTAAACACACGAACGTCTGCTGTTTGCCTATTTTTGTCGTAAAGTCTTCTTTGCTGCTATGTGCTCCTCAACCGATTTTCAGGCTTCCTATGGACATATCTAAGTCACATACATATCCAAATAATCCCAAGAATCCAGAAATAAAGCTAAATTTCTGGACTCTAGGTATCGTGCAATGCATGGTTACACCTTGGGGACACCCCTGGAGACTCAAGACACCCCTGAAAATGTAAGACCATGTAGTTAAGCTGCAGCAACATTTTTCTTAAGACACTCAAAGTAATTCTAACAATACTTGAACTAAAGCTAAAGCGAAGTCATTTGCTAACTACTGAGTAGGGTGGGAACTTGCCCTTCCGTTCCTCAGATACAAGGATTAGTGAAAGCCCCACGGCTCTTACATCTTAAAAGACTACTTATGTCTTTAGGAAGCCTGAGTATTTCTCTCAGTGACTTGAAGGTTGTTTTTCAGAAGATGGATTCATGGAATAACTTGTGTTTAGTAACCCCCATGACACCATCCTATTCGATATTGATATCTAGATAGCAATCTCACTCAAGTTTCTACTGTCTCATGAGCAAAACCTCTTTCCTTTAAGATGGTGATTAAACTGGTAACTCCCCCCTCAGGAATTACTGATAATATTCCGTCTATTGTATTTAGGACCCCATTTCAGCTGTAACATCAGCAAAAGAAAATGTTTTGCTTTGTTCATTATTATGGCTTAGAAATCAAAAGCCCTACAAGCATTGTACTGGGAGGAAAGTATTCCTTCCCAGCAATCCGAGTGATGCCTGTTTCCTTGCCTCTTTAACTTCTGGAAGCTACCAGTGTTTCCTGACGTGTGGGTCCTTCTATCTTTAAGGCCATCATGATCACATCTTGGATCTCTTTCTATCTCTGATATTCTTTGCCTTCCTGTTAAGGGCAGTATTTTGTTCTTAAGGTCTGTAGCTTTTCATATATGTAATGTTCCCTCTGTCATTGATTGATAGCATATTCTCAGGAACCTCGGCCTAGGATGTGAACATATTCTGGGAGCCATCATTCAGTGACCACACACTGTGACCA
The DNA here is from genome assembly GCA_001685075.1 of Bramus lutescens. Lineage (NCBI taxonomy): Eukaryota > Metazoa > Chordata > Mammalia > Rodentia > Cricetidae > Bramus > Bramus lutescens. The sequence continues at coordinate 193,405 of LOEQ01002796.1, forward strand.
ATTCACCTTTATTACTTCACATATGGTACAAAATACTGTCTTTACCCCAGAAGAGCAGATCTGGACATAAGCACCTCCTCTGTCTGGCAGAAGTGAGACTTCAGGAGGATTGAATTAGTGGTGACATCAGCTCACAGTGCACAGCTTTAAGTTAGACATAGTGTGTCTAACCTAAAGTATGGGGTTTGAACTGGCTTACTGTAAAATCCCTAGCTTTTTATATACATCAGTGAATTTTTAAAAGCTTACTTTGACAGTAAAACCTTGGGCTAAATGAAGCCCTACACATGGAACAGATACGCTTCACTTCATCATCTAGGGGTTCGAAACAGGGTCATCTCTCTTTTACTATTTAAATGAAAAGAATTCCAGGCTCCATTTTGCTGTCATGAAAATACCTCTGTTTTCCTTGGCTTCTCTCCCCATAACAAACCCACAAACATTGGGACTATGCATAATATAAACCTCATCGATGAAAAGAAATTCCAGAATAATCTCATGCATTTACCACGACCCAAGAACATGGCAGTGGTTGTTCCTATTGTTGCCGCAGGGGGTCCCTGATGGAGATGCGTGCAGCACATGCTCCTGAGGTGCGCAGGGCTTCTCCTGCACTCCTCAGAACTTCTGGCAGCAGATGTTTAGACTCCGAGTACAGGGAGTAAAACGAGACTTTCCCCGAAGTGTCAGTCTAGCTACCATGACTGACGACCATGCTCCTAAGACCCTACCGTGGTGTTGTTCTTTCTTGATGATTGCTACAGCTAGTTTCCCAAAGCAATGACACCCACGGTGTCTGGGGATCTGGCACATGAGAACATTTCTTGTCTCAGAAATAGATCCCGTCTAGAACAGTTGTCTTATGCCATCCAAGCCTAGTCTATGAGATTAGAGAAAGGGCCTCCTTGGGTCCAAGGTTTACCCCATTTGATGTTGCCGAATTAGTCATTTTTCTAGAGCTGTTAGAAATGGGTTGGGTGGCAGGTGGCCAAAGCATCAGGTACCCAGTGGGATGAGCAAAATGAACTGTTTCTTTCAGTGCTCTAGCTGATTGCTTCACCATGCATTCCTTAGTTCCTCAAAGTCAACATGCAAACCAAGAGGTCATATGAACACAGAACCTAAAGACAGAAAGGAGTATCAGGCAAAGATAGGTAGATGATAGATGTATGATGATAGATAGATACAGATTATAGATAAATATATAGATATAAATGATAGATATAGATGATAGATAGATACAGATGACAGATATAGATGATAGATACAGATGATAGATATAGATGATAGATAGATAGATAGATAGATAGATAGATAGATAG
>LOEQ01002796.1:210692-221223 GCA_001685075.1 Bramus lutescens
AATAAAAAGGAAGGTTTTAACTTTAACACAGAAAAATTACATATAACAAAATAATTATCAAGCAAGAATTATTGTTACAATATTTATTTCTACTTTATTTTTTATCATAACTAAGGAAAACTTTAAATATAACTATCTTTATTCAAGTCCATCAAATAATGCAGAGGGATATAATATTATCTAAGTAAACAAAGTACATTATAAACACCTTCCAAAACTCTAAATTTGACAGAGACAATCTTAGTGCCTGGACAGTCATCCAAAGTTCTTCTATAACATTGGAGCATTCAGCTTTAGCCTACAGGTCCACAGTATCTGGCAGACATTTCCATAAAGCAGGAAATTTCAAAGACAGGTTTGCCTATATTGACAATTTGTCAGTTACTTTCTTCTGTGTCCTACATAATGTCTGACAGACTCTTTCATGAAGCAGAAACCTCAAAGGACTGTTTCACCTTTAGGCAAGTTTGGCAGTCATTTTTCTATGGGTCCTACATGTCCAGTTCATATCATAAAGCAGTCCAGGAAAGAGCAATTTCTTGCCCAGATGGTTAACAAACTCCATAAGGAGCTTCTTCAATGCCCATCATCCTCTTGAAGTAGATTGGTGCTTCCAGGAACAGATATGTCTCATTGTCATGAAAAGTCCTAAGTTCTTAAAAACAGTTTAAATGTCATATTCTGTAGTCTTTGAAGGGTTTGAAGAATACTTATCCATCTGAAATACACCTCTGTATATCTAGAAAATCTAGAAAACCTAACTAACATGACTACAAGCTTGACTATTATAGATGACTTTCTATTAACCTATATTACTTAATCATACATTTTTAAATGAACTGCACAAACAGAATACCTTAATCAAGAGCAGAAATACATACATAACAAAATTGACCTTAAATTTGTATCAATAAACAATATCCATACCAATACAAAGCTCTATAATACAATATTTCTTACTTGATATTGTTTATGTTGGCTGTAATTCTAATTTTTATACCTGATATTTGTTCTTATGTATATAATTTTGTATTAGACTTAGAACTCTCTTATTTAAACAAAAGGGTGAGGTACTGTAGGTAATCCTTCAGCCAGTAGTCCTTAAATTACCTACCCTCTTCGGTGTGGTCTCTTTTACTATAAATGCCCCTGTAAAGTGCATGCTCCCTCTCTCTCTCTTCTGGCTGCTTGATTTGGTTGCTGTTCCCCATTCGAGCAAAACACTGTGATCTGTGGGTCTACCCCTAAATAAATAACCCTTTATTATACTCAATTCTGAGCTAGTGAGAGATTTCTTTTTAGTGTCCGTCTTCATAGTGGGATTAAATGTGTGTGTCACCACTGCCTGGTCTATAAGGTTGATCAGTGCAGCTGTTTTAGTCTCTGATCTTCAGACAAGCTTTATTTATTAAAATACAAATGAAATATCACTACAATACATACTTGTCTTGTCCTCATGGTGGTTTGAATGAGAGGGATGTCCCTCATAGTCTCCTGTATTTGAATACTTGGAGGAGGCTTTGGCAGTATGGCCTCATTGGAGAAACTGTGTCAACTGAGCACAGACTTGGAGTGTTCAAAGCTTCCTGCCACCCCTACATCATTTTCTCAACATCCTCTTAGAGATTCATGATGTCAGTTCTCAGCTGCTGCTCCAGCTCCATGCCTGCCTGCTGCCATGGCTTCCCTTCCAACACAGTGATGAAGTTTAATCCCCTAGAACCAAAAGCCTAAATAAACCCTGGCTTCTGTAAGTTGCCTTGGTCATGATGTGTTATTAGAGGAGTAGAAAAGTAACTAGGAAGATCTTCAAACTTATTTTTTTCTTACTTTCAGACTTATGCAAATGTCAGAAACACATTTATATATCATACATACATGTCAGAAACAGAACTATCTATCACCTTCATATATATATATATATATTTCTAAACACATATGTGGATTTCCTCTCTGTCATATTTATTCCACAAATTATTACAGGTGTTAATTTCTATTTGCAATTCTGTATTATTTATGAGTTTATTTCAAGGACTCATTTATAAGTCCATCCTGTGGATTGAACTCAATAAGTTGCTTTCTAAAATTTGATTTTTTGTAATACATCTTAATATTGTCTGTTATTATCACATTGTGATCACCATCAATAGTGGAGGCAGTGTTGAACTTTTTTTAAAAAAGACACTATATGTAAGTTTTCAGAGAGTAGAATTTCCTCTCAGAGAATAGAATTCTTGCCCAAGAGTCCAACAATAGATTCTTCTGGATAACTGATAATTCAAACAATGACCTGCATTATTCTATCAAAGAATTCACAAGACTATCTAGAGTCTCTTTGCCATTATTTATCTTCATCTGTTAAATTTCTGAAAAAGGTGTGTTTCAAAGAGAGAAACCCTCCAGTTCTCTCAGTTTTTACTTTTTATGATTCCAGTCCCACCTGTGAGAAGGATATTTACTAGGGTTATTTTATTAAATAAATCAACACATCATTAAATTATCCTGTATTATGCTACTTTTTGCCTTCAGCTGTATTTTGACAAAGTTAAAATTTTATCATGACTTCAAATTCATAAATTTGTGTGTACCTTTGCAATTTTTAAAGTTTTGATTCTTTTTCAGCCTTCTATTTTAAATACATCGGTTATAGGAATTTTATTATCATTTTCTCCAAATCTCTGTGACTTCAAATTGATGATTTTGATCAAATTACTATAATTATGGTTATATTGAGATGTATTTCAACTTAATTATTTAACAGTTTCCATTTGTTCTCATCTCATTGTTATTTTCTGCTCCCCTGCATAATTTGCAAGTTAGATTTTATGGCCTTTTCTTGAAACTTTTTATTTGCATAGATTCATTGTCTAAAATAATGGGTTTCTTTATGGCATTTTTGCACACTAATCATGTCCTTTGACACGTTACCTCCTTTACCCTTTGCTGCCCCCCCTCCTGCTGGGCATCTTATTTCTCTCATACTATTTTCAGTGGATGAATTGGAATAAATTGCCTTTTATTGGCTTACAATTTAAAATATGCATTGTGCCTATTTGGTTATGTGTGTATTAAACCTAAGAACCTCTTCTCTAGTGATGTTGGAACAGTATTTTCATCATTTAAGTTTATGACATTAAAAATGTAGAAAACAATGTAATACAATTAATGTGCTTCCCTTCCTAACTTAACTGCCAGTAACACATTTCCATTTTAGGGTAGGCATCCCTAATCTAAAAATCTAAAATCAAAAATGCTTCCAAAATCCTAAACTTTTTTTCTTTCAGCATTAATGTGACATTACAATTGGAATTGCCATGACTTGATTTTGAGTTCCTGATTATAACTAAAGCACTGCATATAATGAACTTTAAGCTTTGTGGATAAGATAGGCAAGCAGCAAAATAGAATTTCAGGCTTAGGCAAGGGTTCAATTCCCCAGAAATCTCACTACCTACATACAAATATCTAAATATTTGAAAAAAAATTACTGAAACAATTGTCATCATAAACTTTTCAGATAAAAGAATTTCAACCTGTTTGTTCATGTCTGGCTTCTATAGTATCTAGCACCTCAACACCTCAAATGTTATTTAGAAGCAAATCTAAGAGCTTTTATAATTTCATAAACATTTGAGATGACATCTTAAATGTTATCTCTGAGAATATACTCATAATATGTTTTTTAAAAGCTGAAGATATAAAATGTTCATTTAATGTGTTCTGGTAAGCAGTGTTCCAGCCTTCCAAATTCTCTACAAACTTTCCTTGATAATATGTCAGCTTGAATCAATATTATGTGCATGCATTTGAGTGGTTTTGAGTCTCTTTTATTTTAGATATATTTCTCTGAATTATGACAGGTCCCATCTGATTGATCCATTAAAGGGTACAATTGTAACCATTTCAGTCATTAATCCAGTTGTAAAAAAACCCTAAACTGCCCTAAAGACCATATGACTGGCTCCTTCTCTTCCTCATCTTTCTCATGTTATTACTATAACATTTAGGTTGAGTACAAACTGTGTCATTAATAGCCTAGAATTCCTTTTAATGTGTTATTTTTATTTGTGTGTATATGTGTATGTGCGTGTGTATGTATGTGTTGTTCATTTACCGGCTCCTCAGCCCTGAAATAATCACACAGACATGTTATTAATTAAATCACTTCTTGGCCTGTTAGATCTAGCTTCTTATTGGCTACCTCTTATATATTAATTTAACCCATCTCTAGTAATGTGTGTATTGCCATGTGGCTGTGGCTTTCTGGGTAAAGTTATTAGCATCTGTCTCTAGTGGGGCTACATGGCTTCTCCCTGACTCTACCTTCTTTCTTCCAGCATTCAGTTTAGTTTTTCCATGCCTAGCTAAATTCCACCCTATCCGGCCAAGCCAGTTTTTTTTTTCATTCATTAATGGTAATCCCAGCATACAGAGGAGAATCCCAATCATCTCCCCTTTTCTGCTTAAATAAAAGGAAGGCTTTAACTTTAACATAGTAAAATTACATTTAACAAAACAGGTATCAAGCAAGAATTATAGTTACAATATTTATATCTACTTTATCTTTTATCATAACTAAGAAAAACTATATTATTACTATCTACTCTTTAACTCCATCCAGAAGGCTCCAAAAGGATATAATATTACTTAAGTAAATAGGAAGTACATTGTAAGCAACTTCCAAAACTCTAGAATTGGCAGAGACAACTCGCTGCCTGGACAATCACCCAAAGTTCTTCTTTACTTTTGGGGTATCCATCTTCAGCCTACTGGCTCATAGTATCCAGCAGATTTTTCCATGAAGCAGAAAAATTTAAAGACAGGTCTGCCTCTATTGTCAGTTTTTCATTTGCTTTCTTCTGTATCCTGCAGAATGTCTGGTAGACTCTTTCATGAATCAGGAATTCTGAAAGACGGTCTCACCTTCTTTAGGCAGCTTCAGTAGTCATTTCTCTGTGAGTCCTGCATGTCCAGTTCTATCAAGCAGTCCAGGCAAGAGCAGTTTTTTGCCTAAATGGCTAACCAACTCCATAAGGAGCCTCTTCAATGCCTCTCTTCCTCTTGAAGTAGATTGGTGCCGCCAGGAGCAGATGTGCCTCATTGTATGAAACATCCTAAGTTCTTAAAACACTTTAAATGCCACATTCTGTAGTTTTTGAAAGGTTTGAAGAATGCCTATCCATCTGAAATACATCTCTGTACATCTAGAAAGCCTAACTAACATGACTATGAGCTTCACTATTATAGATGACTCTCTATTAACCTTTATTTCTTAATTATGCATTACATTTTTAACTAAACTGGACAAACATAATACCTTAATAAAAATCAATAATACATATACACAGTATAACAAAATTGACCTTATATTTGTATCAATAAACTAAGATGCATACTATTGCAAATCTCTATAGCATATTCTTCTTTAAATATAAACAAACATTTATAGACAATCATTTAGGGAATTTGGGCATAGTTCTGTCCAAACTACTTCCTGCTGTTTGTTGGGCAAAGTATTTTTTTGGTGGGGGTTCAGGGGGTCTTGGTGCATCAAACCACATTAGCCTGGAATGAATCATAGGTTCTTGTCTTCTGTGGAAACAAAAGAAGAACCTCTTTTCCAAAGCAACATATCCTTAGACCCAAATTTTGAAGACATGATACATTTAAAGTAGATATGTTGATTACTTAGCTCCTTCTCAGTCCAAAAATTGAAAAAATACACAACAATATACATAACCCAGACTCCCCATGTGTATTCCATCTTTACGTGGCTCGTTTTATTTACTCCCTTTAATCTATGACTGTCTATATTCTTTCTCTTTAAAGACTTTGTTTTATTCTTTAAAGCCTTTTAAACTTCTTTTTATAACTCTCTATACTCTTTTTCTTCTCTCTCCCAAGTCTACATACATTGTTAAAACACACTGTGTCTCATTTAGAGGTCTTTTTCATCTGAATTTGTCTTTATTGCATATTTGTAATATTTACTGACCAGAAGTACTTCTTAAAATGCTAAGCCCTTCGTATGAACATAAGCGGTGCCATTACTAGGTGAAATATGGCACTGTTTGCTTGCTTTGCCCAGTCCAGCATAGCAGAGCTGTTTGCTGCCTCTGAGAGCTATGCTCACAGCCCCATTTTCAGGCACACGGCCAGTCTATGTTGCCATTAAGCAAGTTGTAGCACTATGTTCACAAACCCCATTTAAATGCTTCATAGCCAGACCTCCAGAAAGAGTCAAAGTTCATGGTGGCAGCATGGCCCAGAAAGCCGGCATTTCAAAACTGCCACTCTTTTTCCTGCTACCCCTGAATCAGGGAAACCTCTCTTAAAGGAGTCACAGCATGCTGCTAGCAAGAAAAGCACCTTTGGGAAAATAGATACAGCTAAACTTTGTTTTTTAGTGTCTAGAATTTCTTTCCAAGCACTCTAAAGTTTTACATGGATTTAGTTGACCACATTGGAGTGCCAGTTTGTTGTAAGGAGCCTGCTTGTTTGTTTTCTGGCTGTTCATGCCCAAAATAATCACACAGAAATGATATTAACTAAATCACTGCCTGGCTTTTTATCTCTAGCTTCTTATTGGCTAGTTCTTACATAGTAATTTAATCTATCTCTAGTAATCTGTGTATTGCCATGTGGCTGTGGCTTACTAGATAATGTTCCCAGCATCTGTCTTTGGCAGGGCTACATGGCTTCTCCCTGACTCTACCTTCTTCTTTTCAGCATTCAGTTTAAATTTTCCTCACCTAGCTAAGTTCCACCCTATCAGGCCAAGCCAGTTTTATTTATTCATTAATGGTAATCATAGAATACAGAGGGGAATACCACATCATGTATGTGCATGTGTGTGTGTGTGTGTGTGTGTGTGTGTGCATGCTTGTTTGTGTGTGTGCTATGCAGATGTGAGTACAGCTGCTCTTCCTCTGGAGGAATGATGAAAGATGATGTCAGATGCTCAGTGTGGGTGTTGGGAATAACACTCATGTCTTCTGCAAGAGGAAAAAGAAGAAACTCTGCTGCTGCCCTCACCTGACATTTTCAGTTCAGCATTTACTTATTGCTTCTCATATGTTTTCTGCATATTTTCTGAAATTTCTACTTTCTTTGATAGATGGATGTTGAACCTGAACTGGCACAAGGTATAGACTTTGCTTTTAAAGAATTTTAAAAGTGATATTCTGTGGCTTAAACTGGGGTGTAAATGGCACCTGGCTATCTCCATTTGGGCATTGCTTCTTAGTCAAAAGTCTGAAATGAATTCTTAGCCACCTTATAAAACTATCAGTATTATTTTGTACTACTTGAATTTGTTAAAGTTAATTTATTTATTTGTCCATTCATTCATCAATTTGACATCATGAACAAATGATTTGTACACATTTGATACACCTCAATTAAATTTTTCATTATCCTTATAAATGCTTTACTCATCCCAACCTTAAACTAAGTTGGCTGTTCAGCCCCTCTGGCTTAAATTTTATAGTCTTTTATAACTACTCTCTTTCATATATATTAATCTCTGGGTCTTAGAGTTTCTATTGCTGTGAAGAGACACCAAGACCACAACCCTTATGATAAAGCAAAGGATTTAATTGGGGCTGGCTTACAGTTCAGAGGTTTAGTGCATTGTCATCGGGACAGGAAGCACGATGGCATTCTGGCAGACATGGTGCTGAAGTGGTAGCGGATAGTTCTACATCTAGGTTCACAGGTATAAGGAAGAGAAAGTGACAGGGGGCCTGATTTGGGCTTCTGAAAACCTCAAGCCCACCCCAATGACACACTTCCTCCTGCAAGGCCATACCTCCTAATATTGCCACTCCCTAGGGGCCTATGAGGGCCATTTTCAGTCAAACCCACTCTCAGTTATGTCTATTTTACACCCTTCCTCTCCAAATCACCACCCACGCCCATGAGAAGCTGGTCCTTTGTGGGCAACATGTTTTACAAGCCCACAAGCTTGAGTGTTGGGAAGATTCACTGGTGTAATTACTCTCTAATTCAGTTAGTTTGGGAACACAGGAAAACATTGCACAGTTTAGGAGACTATGAGACTAGCAGAGGCATTGCCAATTTGGCCAGAAAAAGCAGAAAGAAGAAAAAAATCAGAGAAAAGTTGAACCCTTGCCCCAAATTGCAAAGAAAAGAAGCAGTGTGATAAAATGACATGGCACCCCAAACTAAGCACAGAAGGGGGATCTCTGAGGCAGACCTGGGAGCCCCAGAGGATGATGTTTGCCTAGCACTGCATTTCAAAACTGTGTGGAACAATCAGCACCATATTTTTTGCCTTTTATTTTCTACATTTTAAAAAAATGACAGTATCTGTAACTATCACCTGATACCTGTGTGACCATTATATTTAGGGAAAGGAACAGTCATGTCTTAAATTCCCCAGGTTCACAGACATACAGGTCCTTTCCACAGGGTGGCTCATGACTAGATGCAAAAGACACAAAGCTGTTGTATTTTAACTTTGAGCTAATGAGACTCATAGTCTGGAGGGTCAAAATGGGTCGAGATGATGTGAGTTTGGGATGGGGTGAGTGCATGAATAGAATTGGAGTTGATTGCAGTTTGGACATAAAGGGTCCTTCTAAAAGGCATGCCCCCACACATATATGCACACACATGTATAAATGTATATGTGTGTATGTATGTATGTATGTATGTATGTATGTATGTATGTATGTATGTATGTATGTATGTATATGTTCAGAACTTGGGTCCCAGATGGTGGTATTCCTGAAAGGCAATTGCTTCAAGTGGGTGCTAACTTCATCAATGATTTAAGTCACTGAGGGTGCTGCAGCAGAATGTGTCTATAAATGGTGTACCTGTTTGGTGGTGTAGGGTAATAGGCAGTGTAAAATCACTCTGACCCTGGCCTGTTCCTAAATCAGGCACTTGGAAACCCCCATCCCTATGACTCAGGATTAATGACCACGCAATACTTTTGGTGAGCTGAATATTTCCACTGGCTCACAGCAAAGACCCTACAAAAAAAAAGCCCACCCCTCCACCCAGGCTGCTACTGTCCCTGTTCCTGCACAAGGCAGCCACTGTTCTGTGTTTCTCCCCAATAACCCTCTTGTGTGAGGTGTGTTGCATGGTGGAACTTTGCGATATTCCTTGGCTCCTGATTGCCAACATCTCCTTATGTCAGAAAACTCTTTGAGGAGGTACCTGTCCGTCCCTACTTCTCATTTCTTTCTCCTTCCTATCTGACATGATATAACCAGCCTCAACAATATGCTCCCTACACAGGAATATTTTCCTCACTTCACCCCCAAAGCAGTGGAATCAGACAAAGTTGGGTTGAAAACAGGACAAACCTCTCCTTTTAAGATATTCTTTATGTCAGGTATTTTGTTACAGGGATGGAATGCAGACTGGCATCAGATCTAAAGGGTAGGCTCTGATGGTTAAATGATGTTCTCTCAAACTTATCCATGTGCCAGTATGATAGATTTAGCAAATATGGCTGATTGAAAAGTGTTGAAATTGATGTGTACCGTATGGTCAGGTTATAATCAAGAGGACCTCTGTAAGATGGGAATCACAAATGTGTCACGGAGCTGAAAGGTTGGAGGAAAGTCCTTTGTGCTGGTCCCAGAGACAGAAGGACCAGTGAGAGATTCTTTTCATGCCCAGGAGCAGCCAGTCCTGCCAACGCCGTGCATCTAATCTTCAGATGCAGCAATCAGATTTGTACCATTTTAAAATGCAGCATTTCTAAAGGAGAGCAACAAGATCCCATGCATGGTTGATGCTGGTCATTGTCTCTAGGACATTTCTCTGGTTAGAAAACAAGTTTATATATGCTGGATATGGCTATACATGTATCAGATATGGATGTGTTTATGTGAATTCTGTGCATGTTTAAAACCACAGAATGTATTCGTGTCATTATTTCTAGGTCAAACTCAGAATTACTTATGATTATTTATTTCATTATGTCTACATTTGTATCTTTTTTCCTAACCTGAACATCTCAGTCCTTAGTGACACAATACTTTTCCTATATTTACTTTATCATAGGCTATGAACAAACCAGCACCAGAATGATAACAACCTAATGACCACCAAACATCTCGTCATAAAAAGCATTTATGTTTTCTGATTCTACAGCACAGAGTGTAAAATCAAATTATTATGTCTTAAATTCATTTGGAATATATTTTATCTCTGATTATACATCAAATGAAAGAATTAGCTTTGCATGCTTCACTTGTAGATTTTTAATGATTGCTTTTCAATTGAACTTTATTTAATAACCATGTAAAATATTTTTATGGTTTGAATATTAAGCCTATAAATTTAAAAAGTTTGGCTTCTATGCTTGTCTTTTCCAATCTTCTTATCATTCTTTGTAAGGGCAAGTATTTTAAAACCCCTGGACAAATGATATTGATTTATTTTTTGAATTACCCAGAGCCTTCATTATGTATTAGCAATGAGAATACAGACCCGAGTGATGTAGGAGGGTCATCTGTCTATGTGTTACTTTCATTGGTTAATAAAG
>LOEQ01002796.1:231328-243799 GCA_001685075.1 Bramus lutescens
TTTTTTTTCGAGACAGGGTTTCTCTATGTAGCTTTGGAGCTTGTCCTGGAACTTACTCTGTAGACCAGCCTGGATTGGAACTCACAGAGCTCCATCTGCTTCTGCTTCCCGAGTGCTGGGATTAAAGGGGTGCACCACCACGGCCCGCCCTGTCTAACATGGACTTCCATAATTTTTTCTCTCAAAATTCAGGAAACAATGAACAGCCTAGCTTAGTCCCACCGTCGTTCCATACTGCAGTCTTGAAATGCGCTTTTCCCACGTTGGGCTATGGCTACTCAAGCAGCAGTGAACGAGGATGGGCAAGCGTGTGCTAGGTCTATTTCTAGCTTCTCGTGGAACCTCCACATTGATTTCCGTAGTGACTTGTACAACTGCGCGCTCCCATCAGCAGTGACTAAGCTTTCTTTTCAGCCCACATCCACATCAGCATTTGGCCATTCTTGTCATGGATGGTTTGGGTTTCATCCGTTTTGATAGGGCTAAGATAAAAATCTCAAAGCAGTTTTCATGTGCATTTCCCTGATCACTAAGGATGTTGAACATTAAAAAAATTATGACTCAGCTATTTGTAATTTTTCTTTTGAGAATTCTCTGTTTAATTTCGTGTCTCAAACTCTACTTATTTTATTGATGTTTAAAAGTTCTTTTGCTGTTGTTCTTTGTATACTCTAGACCAGTGGTTCTCAATCTTCTTAATGCTGTGACCCTTTAATACAGTTCCTCATGTTGTGTTGACCCAACCATAAAATTATTTTTTCTGCTACTTCATAACTGTAATTTTTCTACTGTTATGAATTTTAATGTAAATTTCTGATGTGCAGGATATTTGATTTGAGACTCCAAAGGGGTCACGACCCATAGGTTGAGAACCACTGCCTAGGTACTAAGGTTCTGTTAGATGTATAGTTGGTAAACATTTTCCCCATTCTGTAGGGAGTCTATTCATGATGGTCCTACATTCATGCACATACAGACAGCATTAAAGAGAGAGAGAGAGAGAAAGAGAGAGCGAGAGAGAGAGAGAGAGAGAGAGAGAGAAGTTTGACCATGAACTTGGGAGGAAAAAGTGGTGGAGGTAGAGAAGGAAATGGTGCAGATTTTATCAAAAGCACATTGTATAAAAGTATGAAATACTCAGTGAAAAACACCATTTTCTTTAAATATTTTAAAAGATAATATAGTTACTATTAGTAAACAGGTACACACTACTATGCTCATGCATATCATGGTGTATGTGCAAGTTAGTGGACAATTCTGTGAACCTGGTTTTCCTATCACCTTTCTGCAATTTCTGGGAGTTGGATTCAAGTCTTCAGAGACAGCAATCTACTTTGCCCCCGAGACATTTCACTGGGTCCTTTCCTTGCCATTTTCACTAAGGGAAAGCAGAGTTTTAGAGAAACAAGTAAACTTTGGATTTTGCTGAAAATAACATGCATGATGAGCTTTTCTCTGCTGTACCAGGTAGAAAAGACCCTGTCTCAAAGGATACTGGGGTTGCCTTGATGTCCTACTGCAGAGGATGAGGGAGTTAGAAGTGTCACATTTAAAATACCAAATATCCATAATTCAGAATTCATGGTAATTTTTCAGTGTAGGAAAGTATCTTGTTATCAGAAAATGAATAATGCGAAAGGTCTTAGATTTCTCCTGGCTTCTTGTGTCAGCTGTATGTTACAAATCCGAACAACTGATAAAACCTCCTTTTTCCTTACAAATGTATTTCAGCTCATAAATATAAAGGAAATGGTAGAATTAGAAATTGCCAGCATTGAATTAGTGCTTTTTGGTAATGGTCACTATCTAGTAGAAACAGTAGAATCATTTTTCTCTTTTCGGAAACATACAAAACCAACTAGGGTCAGACTTGCCACAAAAATAACCTCAGAATTATCAGTCTCCTTTATCTCAAGGAGAGACAGCAAAATTCTTTGGGAGAATTCAACATAGCAAGCTAGTCATTAGCAAAGATTAAAATCTGGGAATTTAAAAGATAATAAATGCAGAAAGACAAAATATTTATCACGAACCCAATGTATGCACTTTATTTAAATCACAAACCATGTACGACTTTTGAAAATGACTCTGTGGGTATAGCCATAAATATTTAGAAGGCAGTTTGACAACTTGTATATTTATCAAAACAACAGCGAATATGTTTTCCCCTCCCCAGAACCTATGACCTCAGATGTTCTTACCAAGTCTATTCTCCCAGAAACGAATTTCTTACTGTGGAGCAGGCCTTATATCTAATCATAAAATGGTTGGTTTGCCCCATAACCTTCATACCACTATTGCTCCGGGGGAGGGGCGATCGTGTCTGGCAATCCTTGCAGCATATAAAGCGCCTTTTGACACTATGACAGCTAGCAACCAGGAAGGAGGATTTTTATGCCAGCTCTTGTTTGAATTCTTTACGTCCTTCACACACACTAAAATATGTGGTGACTTTAGCAATAGGATCTTACCATTCTAGCAATGGCATATAATCAAGAACCATGACCCATTTGGAAACCTATGGCATCTCCCTGATTAGCATGTTTAAGAGAAAAAAATTTCCTTGAGAATTCATTAGAATTGATTGACAAATAGTTAAAGAATTATTATTTCTGACAGTGATGTTTCGTGTTTGATGCTTAACTTAGATTGTTGAAACTGGGTGGTGGGTGTATCATGTTATTCTTTATACTTGTGATGGTGTTGAGCATTTTCTGTAATAAAAAGTTAAAATGTTTCCATTAATTCGAATTTGTGTAGTTACTAATAGCAACAATGGGAATTCCTTTATCCCAGAAGATTTTTTTGATGTTCAAATTTTCTTGATTAATATTTCAAGGAAGTTAATAAGATATGATTTAAGTCAGAAACTCAATTACCTGCTCAAGCTGAACATTGGCAAATTTTCTTCCCAATCAATTTTCTCTGCTTCATGAAAGTCATTTCACATAAACTGAGAACTGGAAACTAGAGCGTGAGATAAGAAACAAGTCTGTAAATTTCTTTTATGGTTTAATTTCATTTTTTAATCTATGCTTTTAGTAATTATATCCGCATTGCCTAACACTTGGGGGTTTAGGAACACTGCAGCTGTGGACCATGCTAAGATGTGCTCCAGTTATTTTTTAGTTCTGTTTTGAGGTGTCTCCTCTCTTGTAGTCAATCTTACATTATTTCATTGAGTAAAACTTTATTTTTCCAACTAACAGAATTGGAAAATTATAGCAGTGATCAAAGAATTGATTGTCTTTGGTGTGTTCTCATTAACCATTTGGGAAAATAATCAAATTGTAACCTTATTTTATATTTATCATAGTTAATTCTGTATTGATTTTGCATTTAAATAGTCATAGTGAGATCGTAAAAGTAACATGAATTATTGATAAATGTTTATATAACTGCCTTAGAGCGTTTTCTATTGCTATATTTGAATGCCGCAGATTTAGCAAGGGCAAGGTTTATTGGGTTCCTGATTAAGAAGCCTTGAGAGTTCAAGGTCAGAGAAGCAAATTCAAGAAGAGTTTTGTTACTGGTGGGGACTGTAAAACATCATAAGATGTGATGCAAGAAAACAGATGGAGAGAGAAAATCTCCAAGCTCAGGCATCCCTTGACTGGTTTTATAAAGCCATAGAATTAGGCTCTCTTCAGCCTTAATGACCTCCCTGAAATTCCATCACCAAATAGCACAGTCAGTTTTTCTCTAAGCTTAATATACACCTTTAGGGATTATAATGCAGCAAAGTTTTAGTGGGGGCAGTCAAGCCATATCCATAACTTATGTTGAAGAAGGACTTTTACTTGTACTATCAAGGCAGTATTTGAATATGCATGGGATGCAACCAAACTATTACTTGAGAGTTAACCAAACTACCACGAAGTCCCCATGGCCCCAGTTAACAAATTGGTAAACGTGTGAACTATATGTAACTAAGTATTAATGTTAGTGTTTTAATGGAAATTGTGAATTAACGACAAAAAGACCTTTGTGAGAGAAAAAAGTGACCAAGGAAATGAAAACAAATGCACAAATACTCATCAACATGTAAAAAAGTTCATATGTGTTTGTTAGTAATGACGTCAATACAAATTATTTTGAGGATGAAATGGATCTCAGCTGTCAAGGTAGCAAGGGTCAAGGGTTGGGTTGGGCAGGCAGGGGACCCTCAGCAACACCAGCCCCACACTTGTGGGAGGGGGAGGAAACTGCCATGCCTCTCCTAAGAGACTCCAGTATCTTCAAGACACAAATGCTTTCTACAACTTTTACATGGGATTTATTTTTCTCTAGTAGTAATATGCTCTTGAAAAATAACAAAACAGGTACGGAAACACTTAGTATACAGTTTGATCACAGCCTTGTTTTCCTGGAACTTGCTGTGTAGATCAGACTGGCCTCGAACTCACAGTGATCTGCCTGCCTCTGCCTGGGCCTCCTGAGGGCTGGGATTAAAGGCATGCACCAGGCTCACTATTGCTTGAAATAGAAAAAAAAACTTTGAGCAACCTGTAACCCTGAGACAGGAGATTTGTTTGACCTCTGGGTAAATACACAGAAATGCTAACAGGTGCTTTGTTACCATAAAAAGGTGGGCTCGCTGTTGCTGAGTAGAGCAAGACAGGTTCAGAGCATTTCATCCTGCCATTGGATATAGCATGTACCACCTTGGAAAGACCAGTCGTGATGTTCTAGTCCTTGTCCAGCATAGAGTTACACACTTTTAAATCTAGCACTTGAGATGCAGATGCACGCAGATCTCTATGGGTTTGAGGTCAGCCTGGTCTACACAGTGAGTTCCAGGCCAGCCAGAGATATGTAGAGAGACCCTGTCTCAAAAGAAAAGATATAGCTCTTGCTGAGACCATGGCTGTTAAATGACCGCACACCCAGAGGCCCAGAGTCATCAAAACTACATAATGAGGTCTTCTTACCCCTGATATATTTAATAAACCACTGATCAAAAGGAATGTGTCATTTTTAGAAGTTCAAGGCTTTATAAGAGTAACTAGAACATGAATATATGTTTAAGTTTAAAACACATACACTTCTATAGAGTCACATAAACAGCAACACAAACATGGAAGCTTCCGCAGGTGGTGAGAGCAGACACTTTCATCTTGATAAACCCCAGAGCTCCTTGTTCCTGACCTTTAGCTCAGTGATGTGTCAGCTCCAGGGCTCTGCTCATTTCTCACCGCTGATGCCTGCAAAGAACTAATATTTGAGATTGTTGTGGGAGAATATCACTGTTCACACAAATGGATTCATTTATTCATTCCATCATCCATTCAGCTGGCACACGCAGGGACATCATTTTAGAGGGATTCCTACAAAAGGTAAGGTGCCTTATCTTCATGTAGTTGTTGGCTGAGATCATCAAGGTGCTTCCAGAGACCTTCTTTTTCAGAGGAATATGTATGTAGATCTTCTACAGTGACTTCTTGCCTCATTCTTTTAACCTCAACAAATGACCTTTGTCCAAACTGTTTGTTTCACAGGAGGGAAGGATGGTAGGAAATCTGTGAGTTTGCAATCCTATTACTGTTTGTATGTTTTTCTCAAAGTTTGTCAACTAATATATTTTGTGGGAGGATTGGCTTTCCTTTGCAATTTTGCTGGGGTCCTTCTCTGTAATTACCAGCTGTCAGGGGAAAGAATTGGAGACATAGCAAAATGGATGCTTGGCCCAACGGTTACACTTACCACTCTTTCCCCAGCATTAGTGTTCTGGGCCTCCATCGAGTCATACAAATGATCAGATTGGCAACAAATTACAAAGTCAGTTTTTACGTTAGCCACCTCGAGTCTCTCCTTCCTTCCCTTTATTTTGAGAGGGACTGCCGACTCCTAAGTTTACTTGCTCAGTCTTTTGTAATACTGTATGTCTGCTGATATTCAAACTTTTATATGTATAGCTATCTCTTTGAATGCTCAAATATCAACAGCCAGATCTTAAAATTGGATATTGTAAGTCATTCACACTGCCTTGATTTGTGGGACTGCAGAGTTCCTCCAGAGTTAAGACTGCTTGTTGTTCTTGCAGAGGACCTGGATGAGGCTCCAATCAGGCACAGAGTGGCTCTGGCTCACAGCCCCTGTCACTTTTATTTCCCATTTTGGGTACCACGCAGACACATGTGGTACACACATACATGCATATATTCACACATACAGATAAATAAAACAAGTTATTTTGTTTAACGTGCTCCTGAAATATATGCAGTGGCCTTTGACCAGGTCTTCACTTCAGGATTGGTGTGACGTTAACTACTGCATTGTGTTAAATGTCCTGGGTTGAAGATTTTTAGAACTCAACACTTTTGATTTATTTCCTGAGGTGGCTAATGAGCAAAATCTTAAAGTCATTCAGCATTATTGTGTATTATGGTTTCTAAACTCTTAAGCAGATAAGGGTAGAAGACAGTGAAGTATAAATACACTTATAATTTTATTAAATTGAATTTTAATTTCATGTATATAGGCACCATATTTAGACCAGTTCCTTCATCCCTCTCTGCCCTCCATCTCCTCCCATGCTCCCTCCTTCTCAGATTCATGGCCTCTATTTGGTTACTATAAACATATATGAATAAATATATAAATACAACCTTCTGAGTCTTTTTAGTGGCGCGTGTTTGTATAAGTTTGCAGAGCTGACCACTTGGTTTTGGATAACCCAGGGAGCTCATATTTGGGGAAGTCTGATGCTTCCTCTCTCAGTCATTCATTGCCTGTATTCCTTCAACTAGTGTGAGTCCTTGTGAGATTACTGCTGTCCACTTTAGGATGTTAACGTGAGCTGTCACCATTTAAATCTTGTTAAGGAAGCTGTATTGTTGAGATTTCACCAATATGGCTTCACTATCACATATAAAAGACAAAATCTCACAGCAGAATTCCTTGTCATTCAACTTGTAAAATCTTCCTGCCCTCTCTTTTGCAATATTCCCTGAGCCTTAAGTGGAGGAGTTGGGTTGTAGGCATCCTAAGTGACCCTGAGCACCTCATGAGAGTTGAGTTTACACTGACATTTCAATGTTGTGATAATGGGTTTGCATTGGTATTTCCACTTCAGATTTAGCGTTATAGTTTTTTTTTCTTATTTCCTTTGATTCTACATTCATATTGTGTGCTTCATATCCCCAGTCTTTGGAGTCACTTGACATTTTTACTTCATGTGAAGATATGTGTGAAATGTTTCCAAAATTAAAATGACCTTGAATGGTTCTCAGCTTCCAGAAAGACTTAAAATTTGGGTTCCACTCTCTTATTTCCCTCCAGAATGAATTTTACAGGAGAGGTACAATGACAATATTGAGCTAAAAGTCATTTAAATATTTTCCTGGCCAGAAAGTCACAGCAAACAAACATCACAAGCAAAATGAAAAGACTAGTGATAGATGGGAGGATGATTTTAGCTCTTAATCATAGGCAGACGATTAGCTCTTGAGATCTAAAAGACACCAGTAAAACTCGGAATCTGAAAATGAACAGAAAGGCATAGAGATAAATTGCTAGTAGAAAAAAATGTAAATGGCTTTGAACATATGCAAACAAGATACTTTTACAGTAAGTTAGATGTGCATTGGAACTAGAGTGCTGAACAAATTTAGGCTTATCACAGTAACAGAAGTCCAAGTTTGGCAGCTTACTCAATGGCAAAGCTCAGGGGAGGGGTAGCATCAAGGCACTGGTTGGCAACTGTGCTCAACAGTCTAATGTTTTATGGGCAAGGTAGCCAGTGATTAGCAAGGTGAGCACATGCATCAAGCTCTACAAATAGCCCCTAGATCACCCCATTTCAAGATTGATAAGTCAATCATATCTGCAAAATTTCTTTGGCCCTGTGCAGTCTGTAAGGATTGGGGCACAGGCACCATGAGCCATCAGGGTACATCCACAAGGGTGGATGTGTTTTCTGTCTACCACGCAGGACCACAGGAGAACCAGACCCTGAGGAATGAATTTGAGAGGACTGAAATCATGTAACTATTATTTTGTGATCATGTGAGCACTAAGCAAAGAGAAAAATCTAGAGTATTTAGAAAATTTAATATACCTTTAAATTATACTCCAGACAAACAAATCTAAAGAAAATTAAAAAAAATATTTGGGACTCCACATAAAGAAGAGAACATTTTAACATATGTGTATGGGGGGACAAAGCACTATATGTACAGATATTTATTTTCTCTTAATTCTTACAGTAGCAAAGTAGAAAAAATAGATTACTAATAAACTAAGCTTTCACCCAGGAAGCCAGATAACTAGTAAAAACCAAGAGAGTCCAAGTTAGTCAACAGTAAAGAACAAGATAAAAGTTAGGAAAACAGAAAAGGAATTTTTAAAACGTTGAGTCTTTGAAAAGATTCAAAACATTTGAAAACTTATGAGAGACTGATCAAGTAATCAAGGGAAGACAAGTAATCAAGTTACCACGATGAAGAAATGCCACTTTTGATTGGGGAAACAACTCAAAAGATAACAAAGGGACCCTGTAAGCAAATGTCTTCCAAGACCCTTGAGAACATCAATGGATTGGGAAGACTGAAAATCCTCAGTTTTGAAGTTGGCCCACAAAGAAAAGAGTGCTTCAACAATTGTGTGTCTATTAAAGAAACAGACCACTAAGTAAAGAGTCTCCTTGACGGAAACTCAAGACACTGAGGGCTTCATAGAGATTTTATTGACAAGAAGGGGTAAATGACAACATGACATAAATTACTTCAAAAGATAGAGAGAAGGAAGTGAGATTTACTGGGGTATTTTATGAGTAAGATTAAAATTGACCATATACAGAAAAAGACTGTAAGAAAGCAAAGCTAAAGGCCATTATCTCATGAAACTAGGCACAGAACTCCTAAATGAGTACTGAAAAATTAGATCAATCAATATAAAAATTTCATATAGTATGTTAGAATTAATTAGTGTTAATCTAGATTGTAGTTTGATTTGTTCTTCTAATCACAGTGCATATAGTTCTTTGAGTAGAAAATAACATAACCATCTCAATTGACACAGTACAAATAGTTTGTAAAATATGTCAGTCAGTCATCTTAAAAGTACTCAACATAATGTAAATATTAAAGCAAGGAAAATAAACCTTCAGATAATGATAGACTGGAAAATTCCCTACTGATACTATAGAAAAAGCTAGAATATTTACTCCTGGCTAATACTTCCCACATTGCAATTGAAACAATAGTTTGTGCAATCAAGCATGGGAAAAATAACACACACACACACACACATGCATACATGTATATTCTAAAAAAAGACATGAAATATTTTTTAGTCATCTATCATCTAATTTTACACTTTAGATGTCAATATCATTATCCCATATACAGATACTCTTAAGGGGTCTCAAGAAGGCAACACTAACTAGTAACAGAGAATATGTCACATAATTCTAACATTAGAAAGCACCCCTCCTTGTAGATGAATGCAATGAGAAATTACAATGACATTAAGAGCCACAGCATGTCTATTATGCCTATAATTTTATTAGCATTTAAAATACTTACACATTGAAAACTACAGAAGGGTTCAGAATGAAGCGACGAAGACAAATGACTTGGGTGGCATAATGTCCATGGTACGGAAGACTGAATAGTGCTTGGATGTTGACTCTCCCTGAGTTTATCTGTACACTTGACATAACCTAATCAAAATTCATAGACTTTTTTGAAGAAATTATCAAGATGAGTCAAAATTGTTTGTGTAAGGAGATTGTGAAGAATATACAAAAGAAAGATGTGTTTGGAAGACTTATGTGCCCTGATTTCAGGCTATCATTCTATAGTAATTAGATACATGAGGTAGAAGACGGCTTCATACATGACATGCAGGGATGACAAGTCCATTTCACATCTTGTTTGTTTAGACTACATGTATGTAGAGATGCTCTAGAGCTAGCTCCTTTTTCTTCAGTGTCTCAGCTTTCAGTGTTCAAAGATATACTTTTGCCTTCATGAAAAGAGATGCCAACATGAAATAGCTTGTATTTAATTTTTATGTTTTCTTTTACTGACTCTAATTATGTTTTCATTGATATCTTTTCTAGTTCACTATCACAATTGATACACACAGATACATTTTCCCTGTTATTCGAATTTTAGTCAATATGACTGCATATTTCTGTCTTACTCTTTTACAGAAAATGCTACCTTTGGGTTGAGGACGTATATGCCCATGTACACAGACACATATTCACCTACATATGCTTATACACACCAATGATGCACACTCATGAATGCATATATACTCATATGCAAACACATTCTCTCATACATGAGCACACATACACACACACATGAACACATGTACACGTGTGTACTCACATACATGTACAAAAGAATGCACATGCACACACATTTTCTCTTTAGGTATTAGTTCACTAAATTTTATTTCACAAGGCTTCCTGTTTCAAATGAGAAATTGCTGTTAAAATTTCCAGTGCCTTTTAAATGTCTCAAAAGATGTATGATTTTGTTTCCCTAAATCTATCACAATCTGAATTATATTGATGGTTTTTGAGGAAATATTGAACTTTTCTTTCATGGTTACAATAAATATTTGGCAATGATGTATGATTAATTTTGCTTACTATATTTTATTTGATATTTTATATTTATATTCATAAATTATTTACAATTTCAGTTATTTGAGATGTTAACTTTTACTTTCCTCATGAAAATTATATGAATGATATCCTTAATAATGTTCTTATTTCATCAACGCTGATATTTGCTTACCTAAGTCTGTGTGTGTGTGTAGAAATTAGAATTTGCTAATGTCATTATATGACAGAAACATTGAATTTTGCCTGGTTGAAAGCCTGTGAATGCATGTTGAAAAATTTACAAAGATCAAATGAATGCAAATGAAAACCACAATGCAGTAATGTGTGAAATAAAAATACCCAGTCTTTCACCATATTGTATATTTTTAACCAGATAATTTATTTACTTAATTTTAAACTTAATTTTTTTAAAAAATGTTGCCAATCAAGAAGTCACAGATCAGATGATTCTCAAAATGTAATATCTAATATCCTAGAAATAACTATACCTCAAGTTTGGCCCTCATCACACTTTGTCATGGAATGGGAGGAGTTCTGCGCCCCCCTCTTGTCCAAGGATTTACAGCCAGAAATGGATGATGGGGAACAGAGAGACAGGATTTCAATGATGTAGCCCCTGATAAGGAGCTCAAGCTCCTGGAAACAAATACTCACAATGCTCTTTGGGTCATAAATGTGTACACACACACACACACACACACACACACACACACACCACATAGGCAGGAATGTGGAGATATGAATATGGAAAGCCAGCTGGGAACAAGAAAGGATTAGGAGGAATGAGAAGAGAACTAGGTAAGAGGGTTATGGGTAGGGTGAACAGATTTTAAAAAATGTATACATGTATCAAATTGTCAAAATAAAACTCATTGTTCTGCATGATTAACATACAATTAGAAACCTAAAAAACATGCGTGCCTTAAGCTTCTGTTTCAGAAGGTTTGGCCTGAGAAAGCTGGCTTTTGATTTAATACATTCAGATTTTCCTTTGTATTAAGAATATTATGAAATGCTTCCATATGACAGACTTTAATAGCTACTAATTATGCAATGTTGAAAGAGCAGAAGGTGGTTCTTTGGCACTGGGAACCATCTCGTTTCTTGTCGAACTGCCCAAATGATCAAGCTATACTATCAGTCATATAAACAATCAGAGGTAGAATCAAATATTACTGTCATCCTGCAGCCAGAAAGCAACCTTGTGAAGAACTTGATTTAACGTCAGCTTCAACACAGTAATTTGTTCACTCTCTGTATGTGTGAATCCAGACACTAAAGTCTGGTATTCTTCTTTATAATTAGGGTTTTGTGTTGAATTCAGTTTTATTTATGAATACCTGGTAGGTATTTTTGAAGGCAGCAAAATATATGAAAGAAAATATCTCCTTGTTGTTTGTTTATTTAATGTTCCCGTCTTTCCTTTTCTACACGTTTTTAGGTTGTATGAACATTCCTTTCAGGATTTGACAGAATCAAATCCATTTAAATAAGACATGACACTATTTTTATTTGTACTAATTTTAATTCTGGCTACTTCAAGCGAAGTTTTAAATACTTGCGTACATTTAGGCCACCCATTTGTAAAAGGAAAGATGTTTCTATTTATGTGTGCTGTGTGTGAGGATGTGCACATGTGGGCCCAGATACCCAAAAAGGCCAGAAGAGGACACTGGATCTTCTGGAGCTGGAGATAAAAGGTCTTTACAAACTGCCTAACGTGAGTGCTGGGAATTCTGGTCCTCTGCAAGAGCAGTGAAAGCTCTTAGCTGCTGAACCATCTCTCTAGCCCCCAATCCCTCATTTTGAATACAGTTGTGTTATATAGTTTACTTACATTTTTTATACATTAGCTGATGTTATGGTTTCTGCATGAACAGTAGCTG
>LOEQ01002796.1:246746-260718 GCA_001685075.1 Bramus lutescens
AGAAGAAGAAGAAGAAGAAGAAGAAGAAGAAGAAGAAGAAGAGAGAAGAAGAAAACTTGAAGTGCCTACTTCATTCTGACAGAACCAGAATTCTGTATTGTAGACAGAAGTGAAATATGTACAGATCCCTATCAGCCTTTATTTTTTATTTCATATCTTTTATACGCATCTGCTCAGAGATTCAGTTAGGTTACCACCATTTCCTGTGAAACCACAACTAAGGATCAGGAGCAGACAAGCTCTAAGTCATCACTCCCCCGTTATGCTCATTTGTTGACTGAGGCTTCTGTCCTGCCCAGTTCCTGCAGTCTTTAAATCCCAAAGAAATCACACAGAGGTCTACATTAATTATAAACTGATTAACTTCTTATTAACACTTAAAACTTATATTAGCCAATAATACTTGTCTGTGTTAGCCACATGGTTTGGTACCTTTTCCTGCGAGGCAGACACATCCTGCTTGCTCTGTGTCTGGCTTCCTCTCTGTCTGGGTGATGACTGCAGACTGCCTACTCCCAGAATTCTCTGGTTCTCATTGCCCCACCTCTGCTTCCTGCCTGGTCACCCCGCCTATACTTTCTGCCTGGCTACTGGCGAATCAACATTTTATTAAACAAATACAAGAAACAAATCTTCACAGGGTAAAATCATTGTCCACAGCACTGTTACGAGAAAGCAAGGCAGGTGGGGAACCTTTTCCTGAGCCACTGAGACAGCCTTCTAAAACGTGTCTCCAGATGACAAATGGTGAGTGAGAATATTTGATCTAAGGATAAACATATTTCCTCTGGATTTATATCCACCATTTGGCAGCACCAGGTTTACTCTGTTAACACACTGGATGATAAATGTCCCTTTTACATTATTTTTTTCTTTACCTAAAATAGAGGCCTGGTGGGAAGTGATGGCCAATCCATTCCCAGATAGCTTCAGGTGGGGAAATACTGAGTTCCTCATCAATATTACCTTTCAACCCTCCAGGGAAGATTATCTCTGCTGAGGATTATAAAGATAAATAAATTCAAAAGATCATCAGGGTGGTCATAAATCTCGGCATAGATTCGTGATTCTGGGATCCTAGTAGAATCACCTGGGATAAGGGAAAAACTAATCCTAATGGATTTATATTATCCCAGTTCATTTCCATAAGAACATCTTCAGTAGAGTCTAAGCAATGGTGTCAATGCATGTCAAAGATGTGGCTAAGCCTAGAAATAACCCACAGAGGTGAATGAGCTTCCTATGACAAGGGACAAGCTTCACCTACTAGAGCGGCTAATTCTCCAAACTAAGATGCTCTGCTTGCATGAAATATATAC
The DNA here is from genome assembly GCA_001685075.1 of Bramus lutescens. NCBI lineage: Eukaryota > Metazoa > Chordata > Mammalia > Rodentia > Cricetidae > Bramus > Bramus lutescens. Next base: position 248,066 of record LOEQ01002796.1, read on the forward strand.
ACATATACATACATATGCACACACACACACACTTCAAATGTGGTCCTTAACTTTCAGACTCCTGTACCCAAATTTGTTAGTCACTCATTTTTTTTGGCCACTGTTAAACCCTTTCAAATCAGCGGGATGAGAGCAGAGTGTTTAGAAATATTTTCCCCAACAAACAATGAATCAAACGTTTCAAATCTGGAGAAAGTGAATTCTCTGAGATACGCCTCTATGGTGCGAAATGTGCCGATAATCATGAAGCTCAACTTCTGCAGTGTTTTAGGCACCAGACAGGAGGTGTAACCTTTTCAGAAACATCCAGCAGTGAAGCCACTGGCTGAGAAGCAGTGCAGGGTTGGGCTCTCGAGTAGAGAACAGAAAACTCAGAGCTTGCTAGCCATTTGCGAAAGAGAGTCCCTCTTAGACATGGTCCAATCCATTCTCATTTGTCTAGAGAGATGGTTTTTACTGGTAATTTCGGCTGTTTGGGAATCTTGGAGCATCCAGTGCATTTCTACATTTAGCGGTGAATTGCCCATATGCATCGCAGTGTCATGCTGAGAGAGAGGACATTGGGGGTGTTGAGCCCCTTAACCTGGGAAGGGTTCATGGGGCTTTTATATGTGACTCCTACCAGGAGATAGGATAAATGTTTCTGAACTATCTGAGTCCTGTGGTTGTGGAGGAAGCATTAAATATTAGGTTATCTTTTGAGAATGCAATTGCTGTTGGTCATTGACTTTTTATCTCATAGGGATGTGGATGGCTTTTCTGTGTTCTTTTCATTTTCTTCTCCTTATCAGATGAGGATGATCTATGGTGGTCCTGACAGAGTAAGAAGACGTCCAAGGGTGATCTCATTTACAAAGAAAGAAGGTGGGTCCCTAAATAATGAGCTATTGGCGACGCATAACTGCTGGGAGACAGAGTCAGTTTTCTTTAAGGGTCAATTACACTCCAGTGAGAGGCCATGCATCTGGAAGTACATGGGCAACACAAATTGGACTGGATGGTTTAAAGAGGAGGAAGGGGAAGAGGAGGCACAAATTGGGTTCGTAGAGAGGGAGGGATGGACTTCGGAGATGTTAGGTAGGTAGGTGGATATAGTACATATACATCAAACAAAATTCTCAGAGAACTAATACAATTTCACAAACAAACAAACAAAAAACAAAATAAAAATAACTTTCTAGGTTTTGCCCCTAGCCAACTTTATCCTTAACTACTGTTGAGATTGCCCCAACAGCCTGGCATCCAAGTAGTCTTTCTCTGGATTTGGGATTTACCACTTAGGGTAAACTCTGGCTTAAAGCTTAGAATTTTTTTCTATAAATACAAGCCTGTGTGTTTTCCTTGGCTTAAAGGTACAGAAGCTCAATTACAATGCAAAAACTAGCAAACATGACTTCAAGAAGCTTTATAAGCAAATTCAGCAGCCAATTTGCACCCATGACTATATAGTCTAAGTGATTAAGCCAAATTATTCATGTGAGGCCATCAGAGGCTCCCATGGAAGCCAGTCCTCCTTAGATTTTAGTTAGTACTGAGCAAATGAGTTGGTATATTTTTTAAAGAAAATATTGGTTCAACTTAATAAAAATAAAAAATTGTTGACTGCCTGCTGCCTGCTACTAGAAATGGATAAAGAAAGCATCCTCTTTATTTGTTGGGCACTGATTAATGACTGCATTCTGTTTCCATCCAAACTTGATCCTGAGATGTGCCTTAAGTTTCAGAAAGTGTTCAAAGGAAATTCTGCTCATAGTTCCCTCATAATCACATCACTGCCTTAGTTAGATCTTTAGTGCATCCTTGACCGTAATCACCACAATCTATGGTTGACCTGTGCATCTTTCGTTTTACATAGTGATCAGCAAAGCTTCTCAGTAAACTCTGCAAGCACTCAGGGTATACGGATATGGCTTGTGAGATCCAGTTTATGACAATAGCTGGTGGCTTTTTAAAAGTCCTATCAGGCAGCCAGTAGCATTCTCAATATCCGCCAGCCACTTAAGTGTCTACAGGCAACCAAAGCATCAGTTACACTCTGCATATCTATATAGTGGTGTATCACCCATGCAGCTTATGGAATATATTGCATTTCCACCCACATCACGGGAGAATAAGACAGAACTAAAAGATCACGGTAAATGCATAAATTGTTTGAAAATATGTAATTTGTTTTCAGTCAATGATAGTGACAAAATTTCTCTAGAAGCAAGATGAGCATCCTAGTGCATGTTAGATGCTAAGGTAGAAGTTGAAGGGAGAAAGTTCCCCTTGGACTTCATAAGCAAATCAATTCTCAATATGGAGCTGTCAGTAATGTCCTATTACCATTTTCCATGTAGACTAGCTGGATTATGTACTCATTAGTGTGTTAGGTTAGTTAACGAGAAGCTCAAAATGACAGATGCTCTTAGAAACACATTATTTCCACAGAGTCTAAGAAAGGCTGACCAATAGAAGTGAGTTTTAACTTCTGTTTTTGTGGGAATTACTCCCATGAGATAGTCAAAGAGTCATCACCTTAGAATTCTGGTTTGGCCAGTGACTCCCCAGATGAGAACCTGGTGAGATTTTCTCACCCTATTGGTCTGTATCACTGTGCTGAAAAATACTAAGATGAGATAGAATCTTGGAGAACTGTCTAGCTTGGTGGCTTTTTGCCACAGAGTCTAAGGGGTTTTTCTATCTATGACTTAATCTTGCATATCATGAAAACGATCTGGTGTTATTAAAGCAGATTCTTGTCAGGTCAAGCTCATTTAGTGACATTGTTACATCCTAGTCTGAGAAGACTGCGGGGCTAAGGCCCATCATATGGCTGCTGCAATTAAATGGCTGAGGTGCCAGAGGACAAGAGTGCTGATGATATATTACCCTGAGATAGGATAATGTAAATGAAAATGTTCTGCAAACTGTTTGGGGCCATATATATGCCAGGCATTAGACATCATTATTGCCTGCTTTGTTTATTGAGGGGCCCCACTTACAGACCTGACTTCAACAGCCTTTATAATATGTCAGGAACAATTTGGAAGAACTTACATTTTTTGATTCTGATGTTCTTCCCATTCCTCCAGGGGAGCAATATTTATGGAATTCCCTCTACTTGGAAGTTCCAGTGTGGTGGGAATCGGACAGTATTGCCGTTCTCAATGAGCACATGATCTGGTGAATATGTACGAAGCTGAAGTCATCTACTGTCTTTTAATGGTTATTTGTAGAGAGGACCATTTCTGAGTAGGTTCTAAGTTCTTTGAAGTTTTAAGCTAGACTTTTATTTCTTCACAATATTCTATAAGTTCTTGGGTATGTTGATCCTAAGAAAACATTATTTGATAGGAAAACAGAAAATAATCTGTACAATACAGCTTAGAGCAGCGTTTCTCAACCTGTGGATTGTGACCCCTTTTTTGAAACCAAACGACCCATTCACAGGGCTTGCCTAAGACCATCAGAAAACACAGATATTTGCATATTGATACATAGCAGTAGCAAAATTAGAGTTACTAAGTAACAATAAAAATAATTTCATGGTTGGGGGTCACCACACCATGAAGAAACTGTATTAAAGGGTCACAGACTTAGGAAGGTTGAGAACCACCGGACTAGAGCCTCGACAGGTAAATTACCATCTGAGGGTTTGAGGGTTTTTTTTTTTTTGCAACTTGAGAATGTGTTTGGGTGCTTAATTTTGCTTAGTGAAACTATTCTGGGCCAACATCAATGCAAAATAATAATATGGAAATAAAAGCCACATTTGCTAGTTATGGGTTATAGCACTATGTAATATTTATATCCATTATGCCATTCATGCCCCCACAACAATCATATAAAGACAGGAAGCATCATCTTGCAGATGAACAGGCACAGTTTTGAAGAAGATAAAAATCATAGAGGTAGCCAGGGGCGGAAGTAGCAACTGAACAACAGGTATTTAAAGGCCACCCCTTGAAAGGGAGGTCTTGATGAGGAAACAAACCTGGTTGATCCACTACATAAATAAAACCTGCTATCTCAAAGTCGTTTGGATTTGCGTTTCTCTGATAGCTAAGGATGCCGAACAATTCTTTAAGTATATCTCGGCCATTTGAGATTCTTCTGTTGAGAATTCTCTGTTTAAGTCTGTACTCCATTTTTAAATTGGAGTGCAAATGTGTTCAAGGCTACTTCCTGCTTTCTCTTCTATCAGGTTTAGTGTAACTGGGCTTATGTTGAAGTCTTTGATCTACTTGGATTTGAGTTTTGTACAGGGCAATAGAGAAGGATCTATTTGCATTCTTCTACATGCAAATAAAAATGACTCTGAGATACCATCTTATACCTGTCAGAATGGCTAATATATATATAAACTAATGACAGCCTACGTTGGAGAAGATGCAGGGTCAGGGAAACACTCCTCCACTGCTGGTGGGAGTGCAAACTTGTACAGACATTTTGTTAATCAATATGGTGGTTTCTCAGAAAAATGGGGATCAATTTACCTCAAGACTCAGTTAATCCAATCTTGGGCATATACCCAAAGGATGCTTAACCATACCACAAGGACTCTTGCTCAACTATATTCATAGCAGCATTATTCATAATAGCCAGAACCTGGAAACAACCTAGATGCCCCTCAACTGAAGAACTGATAAGGAAAATGTGGTACACAACAGAGTATTACTCAGTGGTTTTAAAAAAATGACATCATAAAGTATGCAGGGAAATGCATGAAACTGGAAAGAATTATCCTAAGTGAGGTAACCCAGACCCAGAAAGACAAATGCAGTTTATATACTCATTCATAAGGGGATATTAGATGTAAACCAAAGGATGACCAGGCTGCAATCCACAGCCCTAGAGAAGCTAGGTAACAGAGGGGACTCTAAGAAGGACACATGGATTTCCCTGGGAAGAGGAAATAGATAAGATGTCCTGAGTAAACTGGGGGCGGGGTGGGGGAGGAGCAGAGGGGATGGGGGATGGGAAGATGAGGGATCTGGTTGATTAATTTGGGGGAAAGAGGGGAGAGCGTAATGAAAGAGATATCGTAATAGAGGGGGGCATTTGGGGCTTAAGGAAAAACATGTTACCAGGGAAACTCCTAGGAGCCCACAAGGATGACCCCAATTAGGATTCCTAGGAATAGTGGAGAGGGTGCCTGAACAGGCCTTCTCTTGTAATCAGATTGGTGACTACCCTAATTTTCATCAGGGAGTCTTCATTCAGTAACTGATGGAAGCAAATACAGAGATCCACAACTAAGCACTGGACTAAGCTCTGTGAGTCCGTTTGACATGAGAGGGAGGGGGGATTGTATGAATGGGGGGAAACCCATAGAAACAACTGACCTGAGCTAATGGGAGTTCATGATTCTGGACAGGGAGCTAGGGAGCCTTCATGGGACTGAACTAGACCCTCTGCATATGGATGAGTGTTACGTAACTTGGTCTGTTTGTGGGACCCCTAGTAGTGGAACCAGGATCTGTCCCTGGTGCATGAACTGCTTTTCTGGAACCTATTCCCCATGCAGCGATGCCTCACCCAGCCTTGATGAAGGGGGAGGAGTTTGGTCCTGCTTCTGCCTGGTATGGCATGCTTTGTTGACTGCCATGGGGGGCCGGCTCCTTTCTGATTGGAGGAGGAGTGGATGAGGGGGGTAGATGGGAGGTGGGGGGAGGGAGTGGGAAGAGAGGAGGGAGGGGAAACTGGTTGGTATATAAAATAAGTTTTAAAAAATCAATGAAAAAACCCTGAAAGTAGAAAACTGACTAGGGTAGTAGTAGTCAATGATCTTGGTACCAGTATCTGGAGACATAGGAAGCTGTCCCACCTGTGAGAATGCTGTAGAATCTAGTGGAGAGAGGCCCACGGGTGCTGTGTGGGAGGTTCTGTTAAAAATGAGGCTCCTTCCTAAACAGAATAACCTGAACCAAAATTATCCCAGAATCTGGACCTTTCTTCCTGTCTCAGTATTTCTATTTTAAATCATAACCTTCCTGAAGATCAGGTAGTCATGAAGATGCATAACCTAAGAGCGTGCCATATTTAATTCTCTCTGTCTGCTTGACTGGATTTAGAATCCCCACTACTTGAACTGTCCTTGAGGGTATTTACAGGCAAGTTTAACTGAGGAAGGAAGACCAACCATGAATTTGAGTCCCATCATCCCATGGGATGGTGCCTAGTCTGGTTAAAGTGGATACACTGGGTAGAGCATCAGGCATTCATCTCTTTCTGTGTCCCAAGCAAGGATGCAAGGTGACCAGCCACCTCATTCTTAAAGCCAAAATAAGCCTTCACTCCGTCCAATGACTTCTTACAGTTTCACTATAACAATGGGAATAGTCAACAATCCAGAGTCAAATGCAAGATTACATAAACACCGGTGAACAGTGGTTCCCCAGCTACCGTTTAAGACAGGTCTCAGGAGGCATCTCTCTCTCTCTCTCTCTCTCTCTCTCTCTCAAGGCTAGCATCCTCTTTAGGCTACTTTTAATCAAATTTGGAATTTGTAAAGTTTGACCGTATAGGCCATCTGCTCGCATCAACCCTCCATACTTCTTGCTAATTTAGCCCCATGTCCTCCAGTTTTCTGAGCTGTAAAACACTACTGAAGTGCTTCTTACATCTGAAACTCTTTCCATCGAATAGTCCTAGAGCTTTGTCTAGGGCTGGCTAAGATAAATAGCTGCAGCAATTTCAAGGTACTTAAAGTCACATTTCTTGATAATCTCTGAATTTTCAGGGACCATTAGAGATTCCCGAGTGAATCTTCGAATAATGAAAAGTACATTCCAGCAAAGATTTTTAGGTACTCTGCTCTTGCTGCATTGATTTAGAAACATGCTTCTAAATCAATTTTTTTGAGGTTTTTAACTTGTAATAAAATGAGTCTTTGCTGAAGTGCCCTTTGCAATCTAAATGCTTAGGCTTGAGAACCACAAGCCAAATTGAGAATTAATTAACATTTTGATGTCCTGGTGCTATATTGCTTAATCCTAAATTGTACTTCAAATGGGGATTGATCTCACCATGATAGCAAAAACAACTGTTCCCTCTACCTATGCCCTTTGAAATATGAAATATATGACTAGTATATATATATATAAAATAAGATCAAATCATGTGATCATTTAATGCATTTGATGAAGCCATAATCATATCCCATTATGGAATCCATGTTCTCCAAGTCATCTTTCTAACTCTGAGAAAACATTTATTGCAGAATGAGTAAGACAGAAAGCCATCCAATATGGAGTGCATTAGGATAATTTATATATTCATAAAATGAATAATAGACATTTATTTTCAAAATTCTTAAAGCACAGGTAATAATGGAGCCAGTCAGCAATTTGCCATTTGCAATTAATAACACTGTTCATATTCACAATATTCAATTTTTCCTGCTATTCAAGGGAGTAATGATTAATTGATAAAAGTTTAACAAGTGCAGTAATGGCAGGTGTTCCGATTTACAAAGTCTTCCAAGTGATTCTTCCCAAATCTACTTTATGCTAATTTGTACAACATTAGTCATAACACTTTATGATTTTACTTTTAAAATGACTTCTCTTTTAGTCACCCTAATTTAATTAAGAATTTTAACTAGTTCCCTGTATCAAGAACACCAATGAATTTTAAATTTGTGAGTTTGATTACCATAAGAGATTACCAAGAAGACTCATAAAAATGCACGGCTGCCAATTAGAAGCATCAACACTGCGTAAATTAGAATTTGTTAATTGGTTTAGCAAATGTAAATTCAATTTTTTTGAAATTTTATAAACTGAAAATTGATTATATTTTTTGTGAGCCTCCAGAAGCATGTTATTAATGCTGATATTTGCTACAGCAATTCCTGAGACATTGCTTTCTTTTTAGACACAAATTCTTCTATTTCGCTTATTTCCCATGAATCTGACTATAGCCTTCATTTTTCATCCCCACGGGTTTCTCCCCCACCTGCCACACTATTAAACAGATACTGAAGCATATATTTTTCTTTCATCTGTCTTCCCCTCCAGCAAGATGGATAAAATATGCATTCTAGGTAAAGTTTATGATGTGTATTTTCAGTATTAAAGTTCATGCAATTAATTTCAATTTCTTAAACACTCTGTGTTTATGAAAAAATTTACAGGTGCATTTTACAAAGATGTGTGTGGAAATAGCATTGAGGTATGCAGATTAATACTGCCTGCCTGTGGGAAATAGACCTAGCTCTCTTGCATGTTATAATTATAAGAAAAAAACAGCTATATTTTAGTATGCACTGTGCAATGGGCAGGGTCTCTTAGCAATGGAAAATCAGAATCTATTCTTAGCCAAGTCTACACACAGTCTGGTCACGATCCGTCCATCACTTGCTTCCATGCTGAGCTGCTATCAGGAAACTGAGGGCAGAATTTAGGATAGGCTGGACATATTCTCATGGTTAAATCGTCATGCTATCAGAGGGGAAGTGTGGGGAATGAGCACTGCCTCGGATGGCTCGGTGAAGCCATCACTTTGAATTTGCTGGTAATTCGACTCATTTGAGAACAGTCATGAACACCCTCACTTTGCCCCTGAACTTCTCCAGCTCCCCCGGAGAGCTGTTTTGAAATCTCAGTGCTGTGTAATCTCTCCTAAAGGCTCTAAGTTCAGCAGATGTATTTGGTTCAAAATCAATGCACACACCGGTTGTCCAAAATTAGTGTAATTCGATTACTGTGGCCATGATTAGCTTCCCAGAGGGACGGCATGGGATGAGGCAGAGGGTAAAGGAAGCACAGATTTTCATTTTTTATCAAAAGGGGTAGGGAGGGTTTAACATTAAAAGAGAACATGCTTCCTGGAGTTGGTTCTGCATCTCATCAGCTCAAAGCAGCACCAGAGCCCAGATAACTGTACTTGGGAATCAAACGGTGAAGGGAAGGTCAGTGAAGGCTGCATCACACACCCAGGCTCAAAGAGCTGTCACCAGAAGCCAGCTCCACTGTAGGGAGCAAATACTATCTGCTTATAGGCTGATTTCTTTTGACCCTCAATTTTTCTTTCTGTCTGTGCACTTTTCTTCATTATGATCTTCATGTTATGCTAGTTTAAAGAAAAAAAATGGGCACCTCAATTTCCTCAAATGAATAAAAATTGTATTCAATACATTTAGATCTTAGTGGAATATTATTCAGTTACTAAGGAAAGAAAAGAGTCGTACAATTCATCCACCAAAAATTGTTGTATGTTTCTTAAATGTTGGGTTCTGAATTAGACACTTTAGCAGCTAGACACTTGATATTTATACTTAAATGAAAATTAAATAAATATTAAAAGTCATTTCAGGATTGATAGGTTCCATGAAGAAGCATAAAGAGATGAAGGGGTCAATGTGCGGTGAGAATGACATTTCATTAGATACCTCTGGGGCAATGTTAGAGTCCCACATGGCTCCCGAAAGGAAAACTCATCTGTGAAAATAACAAGAATATTCCCAGAGAAGGAAAAGTGAGCCTGGATGCTTTGAGGTCTGAGTAAGAGAACCAGATATGAAGGCAGGAAGAGGAGGGCTGGACATGGAGAATAATAGGTTTGATGGGAAACGGAGTAGGTCTCTGTCCAGGCAGGAAGTCTGGATTTTATCATGCCCTTGCGTGCCACTTCTGAAGGGTGATGTCAAGATAGGTAGCATCGTCCAACCATAGTTGGTGCTTCCGGGTGTAAGAAAGAATCTCTCTATTTCAGACTGTATGTCTAACAAGCAAGGATGCCCACCAGATCTGTCTTTTTCAACAGAGTGTGGAGCAGAGTGCCATCCCTTAAATATGTCCAATGAAACTAAACACCCTATGGACCAGAGCAATGTATCTGTGGGCTCACTAGGGTTTTCTGCCTCTATAAAAACCTGCTGGCTGACTACCTGAGGCAAGAGTGTTCCAGAGTAACCGGGAAAATATACACAACAGTTAAAACCCACACCAGGAGAGTTCACATAGGATGCTGTCCGTGTTACCCCCAGTGTCAGCCCCTTTCTTCATTTGTTGGACATTTGTTTCATTTTGTGTGTATGAGTGCTGCGCCTAGGCAGGTGTATGTGCTCCACACCAGTGCCTTGTGATTATGGAGAAGGGATATAGAAACACTAGAACTCATTTCAGGCAGTCGTGAGCCACCATGTCTCTGTTGAGAACCAAACCTGGCTTCTCTGTAAAAGCAACAAGTGCTGTTAACTGATGAGCCATTTTTTCCTGCATCCCCCTCAAGGTTTTTATTTAAATTTTTTCTTTGAGAATTTCATGCATGTTGTTGGTCAGATCCACACTGTACCCCGTATCTGTCTCCCCTCGGATCCTCCGTCCCCACATCCCCCTCTAGCTTCTTATTCCACCCCTCCCCCATCCTCTGGACTTGCTGGAAACGTTCACATTCTTCACAGGCTTCTAATTCTCTGCTCTCCAGATGAGGTTTTATGGGAGACTCCCCGACATAATGATTGGACTTCAAGCAACAATTTCCTAGGCTCTTCTGGAGAAAAATGGTGTTTGTGTTTCCCATGGCATGGTAGGATGATTGACGAACCAACACTTGCAGGTTATTTCAAAGATGACAAGTGCCAGCAATTACCGGGCCTATTATTACCTCATTCCCAGTCCTGAGCTAGAGTGAGCATTGGGCTATGGATGGCTTGCCTATCTTCTTACACGTTCTATTTACTGACAGAATCAAATCCCTGCCAAGCGTAAGTAATTAGTGTCTATGAGGCCCATCGTGGGTCTAGACTACCCTAATGCTAAGTGTAGTTCCCAACAAGCACTAAGGCTAGTGTCTGGTGATAACTGGCTTTCTTTACATCCTACGTGTGCTCAGGGCCTTGTTTCTCTATTCTCTGCAATGCCCTGGATGCTTGCCGGCTTAACGTCACTGGACAATAAAAGGAGTAGTAAACTTGGAATCCTTTCTCTTGATTTGCCTCCATATTAAAAAAAAAAAGTAGACTAGACAGGAAGAAGGATGGTCTCTTCTTTTTCTCATAAGATAATTCAAAGTCTTTGCTAATGGGAGCATGGACTCTTCTTCCTCCTGCTTAGCAATCTGGAAAATGACAACTATTTACTCAAGGAAGCCTGGCTATATCGTTCTTAAATCATTTAGAACTCACTAAGTGCTTTGAATAATGGAGAAGCTAGGAGGGCCCCTGATTCAATTTTATCTCCTTTGTTCCTTTAGTAGCTTTGTGCTTTCTTGCGTTTAGGGGAAACAGCACAGAAAAGAGAGTTGGGATTTTTTTTTAAGAAAGCGATTAAAAGCTTTAGAAGGTCTTGAGCTTTAATCAAACCTCTCCGAATTCAGGGAAGGCCAGATCTCCAGGGACCCGGAGACAGCCTGAAAGTTAAGCATTTGAAAAGCAAACTAAATTTATGAGCTAAGTATCATTTCCTTTCCCCCGTCGCCCTTATCCGTCTTATAATAGATGCGACATTAGCTCAGTACATTCTATAACGTAAAGTCTCCACTAGATCACAGTATCAAATTATGAGAGCGCGTATTTACCTGACATTTTTCGTTTATAACTGCTACATTACATATGTATTCATTTTCCTGGGCTGTCATAGCTAATTACCATAAACTCGGTGGTTTAAACCCATAGCTATTTCCTGTGTTACAGTTCTGTAGGTCAATAGTACGGGCATAGCTTGGCTCAGTTACATCTTAGAGGCTGGAATCAAAGCTCTACAGGTGTTACCGTATGAAGCTCTGGGGCGGACTTCATCTTGCATCCTTTTCAAATGGTCGTCAGAGCCCGTCTGTGGTCTCTGCTCCCTTCCTACATACTATATAGACATTTTCTCAATGGATACCAGCTGCCTGGGTCTGTTCACTAACTGCCTCCTTGCTCCTGTAAAGCTTGCAGTGGAAGAGCAAGTCGTCTCAGGTGTTGACGCTTCAGCTCACCTCTCTGCTCTATGGCTCGCTTGATTAGATTGGGCTTGCCTGCAGTAACCTAGAGCAGCGGTTCTCAACCTGTGGGTCATGACCCCCACAGAGGTCACACGTCAGTTATTTGCCTTACGATCCATAACAGTAGCAAAATTATAATTGTGAAGTAGCAACAAAATGATGTTACGGGGGCGTGGTCACCACAGTGTGTGAAAGTCTATTAAAGGGTCACGGCATTAGGAAGGTTGAGAACCTCTGAACTAAAGCAATCTTACTATATCTGTATCCGGAAATTCCATTACGCCCTCATGTTCCTTTGTCGAATGACGCAGCACAGGTTGGAGTGAGTCAGCTTCGCACAATTCTGAGGCCAGGAAAGTCCATGCTACTGCTTTTTAGCTTATGACATACATTAAGCAAAGCAGCAATTACTGTGTTAAAGAATTATTTTTGTTTTATGTGTAAGAGTGTTGGCCTACATATATGTCTATGCACTATGTAACTGCAGTGTCCATGGAGGCCAGAAGAGGACATGGGGTCCTCTGGTATTATAGATGGTTGTGAGCTACCATGGGAATGCTGGGAACTGAATTCTGGTCTTCTGAAAGGCAACACATAGTTTGGTTTTTTTTTCCAGATGTTTTATTGGTTCTTTGTGGCTTTCACATTATACATCCTGACCTCATTTATCTCTCTATTCCCTTGCATCCACCCTCCGCCCTTGCAACCCACCCACAAACAAATTTAAAAGAACAACTACC
>LOEQ01002796.1:270741-303352 GCA_001685075.1 Bramus lutescens
TCTTTCTTTCTTTCTTTCTTTCTTTCTTTCTTTCTTTCTTTCTTTCTTCTTTGCATTGCAGTTTTATCAATGGGAGGGAAAAACAAACAAAAACCACATGGTCCTGTGGTCCTCACTATTATCATCAGACTAATTTTTCTTAAAATACTTTTCAAATATCAAGAAGTACAGAATCCCTGAGAAGTTAATAGGCAGCCGTTCCAAATATTTGCAGTACCTCTTGGTTGTGTACATTGCTTGGCTGTCATAAAATACGCTTAGAAAGACAGCAAGAGTGAAACTGATCAGGAGTGAATGGCAATGTTTGCACTGGCTCCATTTTCCTGTTACATAAAACATTGTCACTTCCTTTTGACTTAAGTAAAAATATTTCCCAAGTACACCATAGGTGCAGTTTGTTGCAGGACTGGTGGAAGTTCAGAGGAGCATGGCCATGCCTGGCTTCATGTGAGTTCTGGGGCTTTAAAATCATACTTTCTTGCATAGTATGTTCTTAATTCACTGAGCCATCTTCTGAGTCGTGGTGGCTATTTCTTATTCTGAATTTGAGTAGGAGCCATACGTAAACTACATACACATATATACATGTGTCAAGTAATAGATTCTCCCATACCATGCAATCAAAAGCAATGAAATAGGAGAGAAGACACAATGATATGTTTTATGAGCTGGATTTAAAGAAAATGTGTATCAACTATCTGCAAGTGTCAAAATAACAAAATTATAATATCAAAAATAAAATCTTGGAAAAGACTATCTTCCATCATCCACTTCAACTCTGTCCTGAAGAGTCTGTCTTCATTCTCCTCTCCATTCTAACTATTTTAGGAATAAAATGTATTCAGTTTAGATGTAAACCGTAGACAACATTGTGTAAGTTTCTGTGCAAGCAAGTTAACAGCTTAGCCTTCGAATACTTTCTCTTCTCCTAGAATGACTGCAAATGGAGACTGCTCCTTTGTTTCCCAACTACTCAGACCCAAATAATCACACAGAAACTATATTAATTACAACATTGTTTGGCCAATGGCTCAGATTTCTTATTAAATAACTTTTATATCTTAAATTAACCTATTTCTATTAATCTGTGTATCACTACAAGGCTGTGGCATACTGATAAGGTTCTGGTGTTCAGCTCTCTTTCTTTTTCAGCAGTTACATGGTATTCCTCTGACTCTGTCCACTCTCTCTATATATCTCTTCTAGCCTGACTTTACTCTGCTAAACCGTTGGCCAAAACAGCTTTATTCTTTAACTAATAAAAGCAACACATATACAGAAAGATATCCCATAGCATCTCCCCTTTTCTGTCTAATTAAAAAGGAAGATTTAAAGTTTAACATAGTAACATTACTTATAACAAAACAATTATTAAGCAAGGCTATTACAATATTTTTTGTAAGTCTAAAGTTTCATGTCTAATTTATCTTTTATCGTAACTAAGGAAAACTATAACTACAATCATCTGTCTCCAACTCTTCAAAGACTCCAGAAGGATAGAATATTACCTAAGTAAACATGAAGTGTATTGTAAGCAACTTCCAAAGTTCTAGAATTGACATAGACATCTTGCTGCCTGGACAGTCACCCAAAGTTCTTCTGTAATGTTGCGGCATCCATTTTCAGCATTCAGGCCCATAGTATCCTGCAGACTTTTCCATGAAGTAGGAAATTTGAAAGACTGTTTTTCCTATATTGGTAGTTTGTCAGTCACTTTCTTCTATGTCCTACAGAATGTCTGGCAGGTTTTTTTTTTGAACAGGAACAGGAACCCTGAAGGACTGTTCCATCTTTTGGCAAGTTTAACAATCACCTTTTTGTAGTTCCTGCATGTCCAGTTCATACAGCATACCATCACACAGTCCAGGCAAGAGCAGTTTCTTGCCCAAATATCTAGTCTTATTATATTGAACGCAAATTCCATAATGAGTTTCTTCAATGCCCACCAACATCTCTGAAGTAATTGGTGTTGCCAGAAGCAGATATGTCTAATTGTTGAGAAAAATCCAAGTTGTTAAAACCTTTTAAACATCACATTCTATAGGTCATTGAAGTGTTGATGATTATCTATCTAACTGAAATATATCTCTATATATCTAGAAAACCTAACATGACTACAAGTTTGACAATTATAAATGACTATCTATTAATCTGCAGTTTTTAATTATACATTACAATTTTAAATGAGCTGTATAAACATACCTTAAACAATAGTAGAAACATACATATAACAAAATTGACTTTAAATTTGTATCAATAAATCAAAGTCCATACCAATGTAAAGTATTTACTTCTATATCCTATCACCCTTTAAATAAAACAAACATTTATAAACAATCATTTGGGGCACTATTTTCTCCAAACTACTTGCTGCTGTTTGTTGGGTGAAGTATTTTTTAGGATTCATGGAGACCTCTCAGGGTGGTCTTGTTCCATCAAACCACATTAGCCTGGATGGAATCCACATGTTCTCATCTTCTTTGGAAACAAAAACAGAGTCTCTTTTCCAAAGTAACATAGTTTTAGACTCAAATTTTGAAGTCAAGATAACTTTAAAACATATATGTTGGTTTAGCTTAGCGGCCTGTAGTTAGCTCATTCATAGGCAATAAATTAAAAACAAAACACAATAATATATATAATCCAGACTCTCTGTGTATACTCCATCTTTATGTGGATTATATTTTTATATTTATATTTACATTTTTAACTCTATTACTTTTTAATATTCAATTATCTTTAATCCTTTAAACTATGACTTTCTGTACTCTTTCTTCTCTCTCATAAGCTCATGTACATTTATCCAATACTGTGAATCATTCAGAGATCCTTTTTGTCTGAATCTGTCTTTATTGTGTATCTGTAATCATTTTCTGATCAGGAGTCCCATTTTTATCTAAATACTAAGCCTATTCTCTCTATATATCTTTTCCATCCTGGATTTACTCTGTTAAGTCATTGGCCAAAGCAGCTTTATTCATTAATCAATAAAAGCAACACATATACAGAAGGATATTCCACATCAAAGACAAAGTTCACTGAAAACGTATCCACTATCAAATATATTCTGTGTGGTGATCATACACAGGGTTCAGGCCTGGGTGAATAGAAAAGTGTGGGTATTTTTTTTTGTCAAAATTCATGCAGGAGACTGTTCTCTTTATCTACACCTATCATGATAGCTTCAGCTTTTTGATGCTTAATCAATTTCCAGCCTATCTCTGATTCATGTTTGTATTTAGTTCTTTCTTGTGTTGTTGCTTGTTTTCTTTTGTTTTTTTCTGGAAGTTGTCCTTTATGATATACAGAATCACTGATTTCAGCAATCCAAGGTAATTATGTTCTAATATAGTTTCATGGCAATAGTGGTTGATGGGGAGAGAGAGAGAGAGAGAGAGAGAGAGAGAGAGAGGAAATTTAAGTCAGAGAAAATGAATTATATAGTGACATGTGAAATGATTACTTACATTGTTCTATTATTAAATAAATAAAACTTGGGAGTCAATTACTGGAGTAAAACCCGATAGACTGGAAGAGCAGCGGAGTAATCGGCTGACCCTGCCTTAAAACCTTTCCAGCTGATCAGGTCAGCCTATCACTGACTCCACCCTCTCATTCAAGGTAAACTCAATTGTCAAGTCTCAGAATGTCAGCGGTAGCAAATACCTCACAACAGACTTGGACAGTCTTATCCCATCGTCAGGCTCACAGCTGACTCTGTAGCTCCCTCTCTGACCACTTTCTGTGCCCCACCCCATCTCCGCAGACTCTCTTTACTGGATATCTGCTAATTACAGTACTTGTATCTCATGAAAGAAAAGGGGATTTTGCTCCCATTTTCTTGACTGCAATGTCTGTTAAATATTTTTATTTCCTTCTTTGAAAGCTACTGGTTAGTATGGAAAACTTTACACGACTCTAACAGTGAACTTTTATAGAGAGACGATCTCCATTTGTCATCACGGTAGGTAAGATTGCTTCCAATTTATTTTATTCCTTTTAACTTGAATGGCTGCCTTTCATTACAGAAAATTGTCACGGGGAGCAAATTAATGACCATCTTCTCCATCATTTCTTTTATTTCTGTTAAACAATACAATAAATTGCAGGTGAAAGAGTGTCATTTAATAACTCCAACCTGCTCCCTCTGTCATTGGCGCCTGTGTAGCCTTGCTACTATTGTTGCTATTTTAATTTGGACGGTGTAGATGAACACGTGAAAGTCTGGTTTCATCCTCCCTCCTCACCAAAACTCAAGACAGATGTGACTACTAGCGTGGCATGCAATCCTTCATGCCTCCCACCTTCTCATTTTATTGGTTGTCTACTGGGTGAAATAATTTTTCAACACATCGAGAGTCATCACTGTGTCTTGTGATAACTGAGTAAGTTGTGTCCAAACTTCAGCACTTCCTCTTCCACAAACTACGATCTTCACCACAGACCTCAAAAAATCATTTACAAGTGCACTTTTGTGGAAAACCATTGAGTGGTTTCCCAAACCAACTCTATTAAAGAGCACATGCTTAGCTATGACATAAGTCTCAGACATTTAAAATAGCAACGACAGTAGCATGGGTATGCAGAGACCGGCAATAGAGGGAGAGCAGCTTAGAGTCCTTAATTAACCCTCTAGTTTCACCTGCAATTTATTGCATTGTTTAATAGGCACAGAGGAAATAATGGAGAGTGGCCTTTCTTCTGCTCCTGCTTCACATCTTTCCTGCAAACCACTGCCTATTTATTTCTGACTCTTAAGCCTGTTTCTCAACACAACTGAAAGACCTTCCCCCCTTGAGTTGCTCTCTCCTTCCACCCTCTTCCCAGACTCCTGACTCATCGTTTGCATGACATATTGTTTCGATTCGTTCTTCCTCAGTTTCAATATTGTAGGCTACAGCTGTTTTCATGCTTTTAGCTTTGCCATGGAGGTATCTCTAACAAATAATCCTTTGTGTGGGTTCTTAGCTCATATTTGTCTACTCTGCAACCTGCTTTAGAGCTTGAACAGAATTAATCACTGGGAGAGTGTAATCTAGGCTGAGGCACAGGAAATATGAAAATGCTGAAATTATTTTAAATAATGAATCGAATGATGATTACTTGGCCTTAAATAATTTATAGTTTTGTGGATACACAAATGTATTCATAAAATAAGCTCAACATCTTAATTTATCATGATAAGATTACAGTATTCTTCACATTACTTAATATTTTCAAATAACTAAAGAGATCCACATTTCATGCTTAGAGAACAGATGTCATATTACCTTTCAAAGGCTTTAATGCTTACATTCCTTTCAACAATACACGAAGGCATCTTTCTACAAAGATAAGGGAAAGATAGCTTATTACTGGTGTCTAAATTTGCTTCCTTGATTGTTATTGGAATTGAAACAACAGTTTTAATCTCTTAGGGATTTATTTCAGTACATGGTAGAAAGATTAAATTCATTTTTTCCTCCTGTTATCCCAGCACCATTTGTTGAATAATCTCTCCTTTCCTCTTTGATCTGTTCCATCATTAATCTTTATCATATTCCATGATATCAATGGCTTTGATAATGTAATAAATTTCTGTATATAGTAGGGTTTGCTTCAGATACATCTATTTTCATCTATTCGTTTGTCTCTTTATTACTGCACCAGTGCCAAGCTGATTATATTAATAGAGCTCTTAAAAAGTCATCCTCATTAATCTTTTTCCAATGCAAAAAGGAGTCTGATGCTTCAAATGATGTCTAAAGAAAAAATGGTTCTGTTAGCTTAGAAAACAATAGCCTGTGAGACTTTCATCTGCAATGTAATTTGTGTCAGACTTTTTCTGGAGATCAGACCCTGCAACGGAGATTTGCACTCAGAACATCCATGTGGTTCATTTACAAGTGTGCGTGACAACAACACCTGGGAGGAACTGAGGGACCTGAGAGTGCGGAGTGGTGTCACTAGAATGAGGTGGCAGTAGAAATGTCAGCCTATCCCAGACACCATGGAGCTGGCGTTTCTCTTCAGCACTGATCATCACTAAACCACAGGCTCTATTCCAGACAACCAGACATTTAATACATGCAGACAAGGTTTGGGACAGTCCGTAAAGATAGACTCAGCCATAAGCTGCCATTGGCCAACACTCTCATAGAGAAAGACTCAGCCGTAAGCTGCCATTGGCCAACACTCTCATAGAGAAAGACTCAGCCGTAAGCTGCCATTGGCCAACACTCTCATAGAGAAAGACTCAGCCATAAGCTGCCATTGGCCAACACTCTCAGCCTCCACCAGTGAGCACTGTGCTAGGACTACAGCATCTGGGATGTGGTCTGGAGAATTGTGCTGCCTTTCCCATGGAAATAACTGACATTTTCTCTTATTCAATTACTTTGTCATAGGCAATGCTCTCAAGCTGAAAATTTGAAAAAAGGGAGTCACAAACAAATGAGTAATGTCCTTGCAGTGACTGTCACGAGAAAAGTAAAAAGGTTGAACTCAGTAGACTGGAATAACAAGCCCATGTCAGCAAAAGAGCTTAACAAAAGTAAATGCCAATCGTTTCCTCCATATTAGCTGGAAGCACAATGTGGTTCTTCAGGAAAAATAACGTGCTCCTTTTCATTCAGTTAGTTTTGTTGAAGCCTGTCATCTTCCATGAGATCAAAGGAACATTTGAGACACGACCACCCCTACTTTCTCCCCCATTCTTCTTCCTGTTCATTGTTTTTGCATAAGACTGGCCGACAGGTAGCTCTGTAGTAGAGCCCGCCCAGCATGCAGGAAGCCCTGGCTCCATTCCAGCAACAGTCACAAGGGAGCAAACATCCGTTGCTTTCTTTGATTAAAGCGATTTATTTTCACTTATCTGTTCTTGTGTGTATCTGTGAGTAGGGATGTTCACTGGAATACAAGTGTTTGTGGAGGCCAGAAGAGGGAGGGAGAAGTCCTGGAGCTGAAATCACAGACTGTTGTGAGCCTCTGGATGTGGGTCTGGGAACCAAATTGGGGCCATCTGCAAGAGCAGCCGTCACTCTTAAATTCCGAGCCATCTCTTGGTCGCCTCTTTGCATCTTTTGCTGTTGCTGACCAACACTGGTATTCCCATGTCCCACTGCCTTTCGGGTGTCTCTTTTTCTCAAATACTCATCATTTCTTTCTCCTTATCCCCCACCCCAAACCCGACTCTTACCGCATTCTCTTCTAGATTCCTTCAAATGTTCTCTGACACAGCCTGCTTCCAGTATGTGGTCAGGACCGGCCTTGTCTATCTGTGGGGTATATAAGAAACTGTCTTCCTTCCATTGTTAACGCCACTAGCAATGATCCTATTAGTATAATTCCTAAGCAGCTGCGCCCCCATCCTTAGTCCTTAATATTATTTCGCCCGTAGACTAATTCCGTAGACTCATAACTACTCTCTATGTGTCTCTTCATTCACAAATACAACCAATGATACCAATACTAACACAACATCACATAACGCTCACCCTGTAATGATCACTGTTTATAGAAGAATAAAATGCAAGCTCCAAAGGTTGGCTAGAGATCTATCCATGTGGCTTCACCTAGAGTTTTGGTCTTTGATCCAGATTTCCCGCTTCCACGTGCTCCTATCCTTCTCATTGTCACTGCGTCTCCCGAGTCCCTGAGCTCTGCTATAAACTTTTTGTCAACTTCCCCTGAAGATAGCATATTCATGTCCAAAATCCGGCTCAGGTTTTACCACAGTGAAGTCTTCCTAGTGTCCCACGGAAGAAATTGTGCTTCTTCTATGACCAAAACTGCTCTTGGAGTTATTTATTCATTTATTCTCTCTCTCTCTCTCTCTCTCTCTCTCTCTCTCTCTCTCTGTATGCATGTGTGTGTGAATGGTATGTATTCTTGTAATGGCACATGGTTAGAAGTCAGGGGATGATATTCTAGTTTCCTTTCTGTGATAAACACCATGACGAAAAGAAACTTGGGGAGGAAAGGGTTTATTTCAGTTTACTGTTCTAGGTCATAGTCTATCAGCAGAGAGCAAAGGCCGGGCGGGTGCTCCAGGAAGTAACCTGGAAGCTGGAGTGTGTTTTGTTGGTTTTGTGTTTGAGACAGGGTCTCATTGTCTAGCCCTGGTTGGTCTGGAACTGCTTATGTGGACAAGGCTGACCTATAACTCACGGAGATCCACCGTCTCTCTGCTCCTCAAATGCCGAGATTAATGTACCATTGTGCCTAGCTCTGGGAGTTATGAACTGAAATAGAGACTGTGGAGGGCCGTTGATTACTGACTTGCTTCTGCTGGCTTGCTCAGCTTGCTTTTCTGTATAGCTCAGGGCTAACTGTCTCAGGACAGTACTGCCCCTAGTGGCCTGGACCCTCCTATACTAATCAGAAATCAAGAAAATGCTTCACAGACATGGCCACAAGCCGATGTGATGAAAGAAATTCCTCAACTAGGACTTCTTCCTCCCAGCTATGTGTAGGTTTATGTCAAGTTGATACAAGTAGGCCAGGCAGGTGACTTGCTGGAGTCCCTTTGCTCCTACCCCTACCACCACGTGTGTTCTCGATATTGAGCTCAGGTCACCAGGGATGGTGACAAATGCCTTTGCTTGATGAACCACCTCGCCTGCCCCACGACTGTTTAAATTTAAATGAACGAAAATAAAAGGTACTGAAAACTTCAGTTCCACAAAGTCACTACTTATATGCTCTGCACACATTGCTAAAGGCTAGGAGAGAGAAGATGTAAACATTTGCACCCTTCCAGAAAGTTCTTAGACAGTAGTGCTCTGTAGCATATAGCACTTTCAGGGGCATGCAACAAAATGATTTCGGTTCCTTAAGGGAGCTGACTGTAGAGTTTGGGGCATATATAATTTACTAAGAAGAGGAACCAAAAGTCAATGAAGGCAGATTTGGTGGGTGGGGGGGGGGAAAGTCACCTCATAAACTGTTAGTGTGTTTCTATTCAGAAAACTGGGACTTGGTAGCAGAAATGTCCCAACAGATATTAGGAGGCTTATTCTCCAACTCTAGCAAACCCCATTTGCTACTAGATGTGGCTTGGGGGAGGGGCTTAACCTCATGCTTCTACACATTAGCATAACATCTTGAGGAAGAGAAATAAAG
Source organism: Bramus lutescens (assembly GCA_001685075.1). Lineage (NCBI taxonomy): Eukaryota > Metazoa > Chordata > Mammalia > Rodentia > Cricetidae > Bramus > Bramus lutescens. The sequence continues at coordinate 279,844 of LOEQ01002796.1, forward strand.
GGGAAAACTGTCAAGGGTGCCAAATGTTTGTTATTGTTTAGCAGGGCATCTTATAGCGGTCAAGGGAAGGATTCCTGAGCCAACAGATTCATTGGACATAGGCTGGGTCTGGCTTGTTGTCTCATATGAACATTTTTTAAGAAGGGGAAGAATACTGTTTGCTAACCCAGTGGCCTGCAGCTGAAAAGGCCCTGAATAGTTGGCTCCACATTAATCCTGACTTTACTCTTTCATTGTCTTAAGTTGTCTCTAGGATGCCTAACATGGCAAGATCTGACATAACACCCCACAGGCAAGGAAGGAGTGAACTTTGGTCTTGGTCTTTGATCTCCTATAAGAATAGGGAGTTATCTAAGAAAAGAAGAAGAACAACAACAAACAAACAAACAAACAAAAAACTACCCAGTAGACTTCCTTTTGTGTCTCAGTGGCCAAGACTATCAAATACGCAATGGGTGACAGAATTACCTGTGATTGACTTAACCTAATCAACATTCACTTATTGGGTTGCCTTTCTTGATAAAACTACTTTATAGCCCCTGACAAGGACAAGTTTCTTTTGTAATGTGTGATATGTGTGGGCTGGGCAAGCCAGTCTGTGCAGGCAGAGGCACAAGATTTCCAGGAAGATGCTAACAAATTAAGAGAGTAGAGAAAAACATCCAGGATTTCTAGGCCCTGGACACTACATCTTATTTTGAGTAGATAATAAAACCAGACAACCCATTACAGGCTGAATTAGTCAATCTTTGGATTTGCTGCTATGACATAAAGGATAGAAAACTTAAAGTTATTAGACTAGCAATCATTAAGTATTTGAAATACACCATTGGACAGTGAATTAAATTGAATTTGATGATTCACTGGAGCAATGTCATAGCTAGATTTTTTTTCATTCATTGAACAAATATTCCTGATAACAACTAGAACTGTTAATAAATAACAAGTTAAAATAGTAATATCCTGTGAATGGCAAATTGAGCCAAAGCTGAATTATTCTTAACAACTTACACTTTAATAGTGCTTTACCTTTTAGAATGTTATTTCATTGATCTAATCTTAAAGCTGCATAGGTACAGGATGTAGATGCTATTAGTGTATTTTCCCTGGAGAAAGAAAGTAAGGTTAATGATTATTCAAGATCATGGATCTAATAAATGGCCAAAATATGACTCACATTCACATTTTCTGACCTCTAGATACTGGTAATTCCTAAGCCTTTATAACTGTTAGGTTATTTAAAACATATTATGGAGCTGAAAATGATGTGATGCACCTGGACCTGACTGTGGTTGTGTTGCTCTCATTCTCATTACCAGCAATATTGTTCCAGGAATAGCCAGAATTAGCTTCTCTACTCTTCGTCTCCTTGGTAACTTCCAAAGGGCCTCTCTTCCTCCTTTGCTTTTCTTCCTCTTCCTCCTCCTTCTCCTCCTTTCCTTCTCCTTGTTAATAAGAGTTTGCTATTTTACTCAAGATTCCAGAGCTCAAGTTGTCCTGGTGTCTTAGGTGCCAAGTAGCTGGGACTGCAGACACACGCTACCTCCCTTGACATGCTACTGTGGACACTATGTTCCTAGACAGACTGACACTGCCTGTATTCTCCTTCAGGGTAAGTTATTTTATTTGGGACTAGTTATTGCAAATATTTTTTAATGTTCTCGGTTCTCCGTGATGTTCAGTTTTTGAGCAAATGAAAGCGTAACACTCAAAGTAGATCTAGCTTTTCCCTTTGGTCAGTTTGAGTTTCTTCTTCTTTGTCACTGTTGTGTTCTTATTTATTTCATTATTCATTAGACCCCACTAACCTACCCCATACTGCTCCTTCGTATTAGACACTGAAGATTAAATTGCTCCCATGTATTTTTTCCCTTGTTTGCTTTCCTTCCCCCTAGGTCATGGGTGAGGGTGGGTGATTTCACTGTTTCCCATATAGCCAGCCCTCGATGATTTTCTCTTCAAAAAATTATAAAACTTATTTGAGCTGAGAAGCCGTTTGGAAGGTATCAAGGAGGCTAGTCTTGATCTCATACAGATATGCTTTGTGGTTCTGTCTTTTCCCTTGGTACAGAAATGTGACTTTACGTTCTCCAAAGCTGGAATGTTTAACGTCCCCAGAGCTTTAAGCTTTGTAGCATTTGAAGCAGCTCATTCTATTCAGGGACCACAGAAACTTATGCTGCATCTCGAATATGTTTGATACAAGTTTTTTCTTTTAACTCTCCAAACAGGCTGCTTTGGTATTGGAGGAGTGCTCAGAGATACTCTATTCATGACCTCAATGTGTGCTATGTGGGGTGACTCAAAAAAATGCCCAAGAATTTTCAACTTCAAAAGTATAAAAAGCTTGTTAGAAAATGAAGCTTATTTAAAATACTATGATTGCTATGGTAATTTTTGTTTCTTACCTGTTAATTCCTTCCAAATGGTCCTTTATTTCACAGAATTATACAATTAAACAATAATAAGATTTCACTGGTGTTGGTTGTCTAGTACATACGAGACATGATTCCAAGCAATGTATATCCTATATATATATATATATATATATTCCATGAATATGCAGAATATGCATCCTATATATTTAACACATGTATTCTATATATTCTAACTATTATATATACACACATAAATGCATACATATGTATCTAGATTGACACAAAAGCAACTTGGTTAGGAGAGTCCCATGTTATCTATTTAAAGACTTCAGTCACAGGGAGGTTGATAAATTATTTGGTCACACAGCCAACAAGCATTGAAATCAATCTTACTATTCAGGCACTTGCCTGGTCATTCTACTTTACAAATAATAAATACTGTGATGATTGGCCCTGTTCTTCTTCCTATTAAATGTCTTTGGAATTCTTAGAGTGCTAGCAAAAAATACAAAGAAAACTATTCCTTGTGCGTGTGCTTATTTACTTCAAATTTCTTGTATTTCAACTTTGACGTTAGCTGGTTTTTAGTGTTTTAAACATATGAACTTGTATACATTAAGTGTTTATGAACTGTAAAAGGAAGTTGGTAGGGTAGGTGTTCCTCAGTGAATCCTATATTCAGTCTCTAAATTCTTTGACGTTGGAGAGTGTAGCTTAGGAATATTCTGAAGAGCTGATGTGATCTGTGTGTGGAGGAATGCCAAAGCCGGTTGTGAAGGCATGCAAGTATGGTGGTCACAAGACTCCTAGGGACAAGAATGGTAAAAGATGTGGGTTAGAGGGACAGCATGTTTAGCTCAGAATCAGGACCATTTCAATAATGAAAGCGTGCTTATGGCAAGAAAGGTTTGAAGATAAAACTTCGTCTGAGCCAGTGGGGATGGTGCAGACTTGGCAATCCCAGCTTTCCAGAAATGGATTCAGAAAAACTAGGGGCTCGGGGCTAACCTGGGAGTAGAACAAGTCCCTGTCTCATTGCAACACAGTCATCTAAGGGCTGGGAATGCCACTCAGTGACAGAGCATGTGACTGTCTTACACATGGCTCTGGGTTCAGTCGCCAGCCCCGAGAAAACAAAGGTTCTTTTAAGGCCAGCAAGAAATAATCAACATAAAGGGTCAGAGAGATATGGGTGGATTTTTGTAAGTCAGAGAAAAAAATATACTAAATACACTTAGGAAATAAAAATTGGATTCATTACTGCAGAGCCTCAAACCAAAACAAAAAAAAAAAGAAGAAAAAATAAGTCAAGGAGATAGATGGAGAGGGAAAAAAATCACCAAAAGAAAACAGGAAAACATACTGAGGGGGCCGTATTTACAGAAAAAATCCCACAATTTTTAAATTGTTGGAGGCTACAGACACATCAAATATGAGCACAACACAGAGCTGAGTGGCTGTCTCAGCTGACTGCAGAGGTAAAGGCAGACATGATTCTTTATTATGACGATTAACCAACCAGATAAATCACAATTCAGTAAGTTATAGTCATGCAAGATGGAGCAGAAACACGCAGCTACTCGGCAAACTGTAGAAGGACTCTGGCTTTATCAGCGGACACATACGGACCCATCCAGATGATGAACTTCTTTATCAGCAAGCAAATATAAGTGACTTATGTGGATAATATTTCAAGGCATAATAACACAGCTATATCTGGTGTTCTTCTAAGATCTGGGTTATTAAATATTAAATATCAGTGCTGTAAATTATAGCACCAGCTTTATGTGACTAAATTAAATTCAAACAAAACCTAATTTCCTTAATCATTGGCTGTAATCCTCCAGGAACATATGCTATTAACTCAGCTACAAATGGCACCAAAATTGTATGACTTCAGTTACATAATTCACTGTCAGATTCTAATCCAGGCCAGACTTCTCTGTAAATCTCCTGTAAGGAGTTTATGTCTAGAATCACAGTGGCTTTTTACAAAGAAAGTCATCTTTTCATACTCTGATTTCCTTTGCTCCAATTCCTGTTCATTTCTGTCACCCTGCTCCTTTTCTCATTTCTTTGTCAATATTTTTTAATTTATTTTATTTTTACGTGTGTGTGTGTGTGTTTGTGTGTGTGTGTGTGTGTGTGTGTTCTGGCCATGAGTGTGTATCCATATGAGCGTAGGTATACATGGAGGCCAGAAGAGGGCATTGGGGACTAGGCAGCTTAGTTAGAGGTTGTGGTGAATGGTTTCATGTTAGCACTGAGAACCAAACTCAAGTCTCCTGCTGAAACAGAATGAGTTCTTAATGGCTAAGACATCTGACCAGCTCCTCAGTTTTTATTTTTACAAAAGGCCTGTTGGATTTCATTTTTATTTTGATTCAAATGTATCACTGGAGTTATTGCAACCTGGGACGTTGCACAGAAAACTAATGAAACTTCACTGGAAGTATTTATAAATCCAATTAACACTTTATGGCCTTTTACATCAGCGTAAGCCCAAAATAGTAACAAATTGATCAGTATAATTTGGCTCATTTTTCCCCCATTGCTAAATGTCTATTATGGGTTTGTTCAATGATGAAGTATATTGTGGCTTTTGTAATTAAGAACAAATGGCTTAAGTGAATTAATTTTTACCCATCTACAAATGTTAACTGTTCTTTGAATAGTTCATTATAAGCATTATAGGCATAAACTAATAATATCTGATCAAGAATCTAACATCATCAAAGTCAGGCGTTTGAAAGGGAGGGGTGCATCCCTTTCTATTCCAGGGGTGAGTTCTGGCAGGCAGCATGTGAGAATCCTGGACAATATTTGACTCAAACGTAAAGCAGCTTGGAGGAAGGGGTTTATTTTTACTGATGGTCTCAGAGGTTCCAAGCCATGGCCACCTGGTCCTACTGCCTCTGGGCCCATGGGAGGGTCTCTCAACTCATGGTGGCTGGGAAGCACAGACAGACAGAATGGAGAACCAGTTACACTTGAGACATATTTACTGTTCAAAAGCATCACCCTGGAAATGTGCTCCCTCTGAGTAGGCCCCACCTCCTAGTTTCTATTGGGTGTGTAAGGATTAAGCCATTGATAAATTCAGGGTCCTTATGTTTCAGTGACCTCCTTAAAGCTCAGCCCCACCTGGGCATCAGGCCTTACACACATGAACCTTTATGAAGGCATTTCATGTACATACATCATAAGAAAGTGGACGCCTGGTCAGCGTGGACTGCTGTTCACAGTCATAATGAAGACAGCCATGGGACACATCCAAGCACAAGTCTTCTCTTAGCAGGAAGAGGGCAACCACGTAGGATGAAGGGGTTGAGTCCCACCTAGAGGACAGCAGGCCTCTTTTCTTACCACCACACTGGAGGCTTGGTCCACAGAGGAGATGCCCACCTCCTCTAGAAGAAGAAACTGCAGCTAACCATTCTCTGTATGTGGCATGCCCTTCAATGTCAGCTTCTTCATCCTTAGATTTTCTGATTGGTTGTGTAGTCTTCACAGTTCAGTTGTAGTCAGGGCTGCAGCATGAAGCAGCTGGCACAAACAAAGGATTTGATGGAATACCTACAGGCCATAGGGTCAAAGGTCATAGGATCAAAGGAACTAAAGAACCCTGGTTAATAACACCTGATCCGTAGGCCAATCCTCTCCCTGCGTTTCAACAGCTGCCTCTGACCAACTACCTCCATCTGCTTTCCTGGGCCCTCCCCGCCAAGACGCACTGACCAGGCCTGAAACCACACCGTGAGCCCAGGTAAACAATTTGTACCACTAAGCTGTTTCCCGGGATGTCTTCATCCCAAGGGATAAGCCCACTTACAGGAGCAGTGATTCCAGAGAAGAGTTGGTGGCAGACGTGAGGGGGAAAAGCGAATAGTCCTTCTACCTGTCTGTTCTTTGTCCCCTTCCTTCACATTTTTTATCTCAGTTGACTGTCCTATGCTCAGCCACTCCTTTACTGGAATGGAAGGCCATGGACTTCTGTTCAAACATGGTGTCAGGGAGTGAGGGTAGAGGTGTGGTAGTGGTGGGGATCACTGTCCAATTATTGACACCGTTCTTCAAATAAACATTATCTCCTGTCTTGTGCTGGGATACGTACCATCACACACCAACCTGCTTACATGGGCCAAACAAAACAGGAATCCTGTTACCTTTTCCTTTCCTTCTTATTTCATACAATTACCCAGCCCTGAAGGTCGTCTCCAGTCTGGCTACAGCAGCCCTTCCTCAAACTACTTTTAGCCCCAAAGTTCTGACTCCAGCCCTTGGTCTCTGTGAGAAATTCCAAGGGTTTCCTCTAGTTTGACTCCTGCAACTAGCACCTGCCCCACCTTTATCCCCACTTCGATCCACATTAGGGAAAAATCCTCATGGCATCTCTCTCTTTGGCACCTGCCTTTTTCTGATGTTCCTCCCCATCTCTGTCAGGAACATTTTTTAACCCAGCAATGAAAAGGAATTTACCCAATACACATAACTGTCAGTAAAACAATACATCTTGTCGACTGTGTCCTTTGCTTTACAGAAACTTCTCAGTTTCAGGAGGTTCCATTTATTAATTGTTTCTCTCAGTGTCTGTTCTACTGGGGTTATATTCAGGAAGTGGTCTCCTCTGCCAGTGCATTCAAGTGTTGGTTTTATGTTGAGGTCTCTAATCCATTTGGACTTGAATTTTGAGCGTGGTTATAGATATGGATTGTAGTCTGGTTATCCTTTGATTTGCATCTAGTATTCCCTTTATGAATGAATACACAGTGTGTTTGTCTTTATTAATCTGGGTTACCTCACTCAGAATGATTTTTCCTAGTTCCAATCATTTACCTGCAAATTTCATGATGTCACTGTTCATAAAAATGGCAATTTTACCAAAAGCAATCTACAGATTCAATATAATGACCATCAAAATTCCAACAAAATTCTTCACAGACCTCAAAAGAACAATACTCAACTTCATATGGAAAAAACAAACAAACAAACAAAAAAAAACAAGGATAGCCAAAGCAACCCTAAACAATAAAGGAACTTCTGGAAGCATCACAATCCCTGACTTCAGATTCTACTATAGAGCAACTATAATGAAAACAGCCTGGTATTGGAATAAAAACAGTCAGGAGGACCAATGGAATTGAATTGAAGACCTGGATATCAATCAACACACCTACAAACACTTGAATTTTAACAAAGAAGTTAAAAATATAAAATTAAAAAAGGAAAGCATATTCAGCAAATGGTTCTGGCATAAGTGGATATCAACATGTAGAAGAATATAAATAAATCCTTATCTATCACCATGCACATAACTCCAGTCCAAATGGATCAGAGACTTCAACATAAAACCAACCACACAGAAACTCATAGAAAATAAAATGAGAAGTATACTTGAATACATTAACACAGGAGACCACTTCCTAAATATAACTCCAGTAGCACAGACACTGAGAGCAACAATTAATAAATGGGACTTCTTGAAACTGAAAAGCTTCTTTAAAGCAAAGGACATGGTCAACAAGATAAAACGGCAGTCTACAGACTGAGAAAAGATCTTCACCAACCCCACATCTGACAGAGGACTAATCTCTAAAATATACAAAGAACTCAAGAAATTTGACATCAAAAGAACAAATAATCCAATAAAAAATGAGGTACAGACCTAAACAGAGAACTCTAAAAAGTTAAATCTAAAATGGCTGAAAGACACTTAAGGAAATATTCAATATCCTTAACCATCAAAAAGCGCAAATTAAAGTAACTCTGAGATTCCATCTTACATCTGTCAGAATGGCCAAGATGAAAACCACTAATGACTACTTATGCTGGAGAGGATGTGGGGTAAGGGGAATGGTCCTCCATTGATGGTGGAAGTGCAAACTTGTACAACTGCTTTGGAAATCAGTAAGGTTATTTCTCAGAAAATTAGTAAACAATCTACTTCAAGACCCAGCAATACAACTGTTGGGTATATACCCAAAGGATGATAAATCATACCACAAGGATCTGTGTTTAACTATGTCCATAGTAACGTTATTTGTAATCACCAGAACCTGGAAACAACCTAGATGTTCCTCAACCAAAAAATGGATAAAGAAAATGTGGTACATTTACACAACGGAGCACTACACAGTGCCAAAATCAATGACATCTTGAAATTTACAGGTTAATTGATGGATCTAGAAAAAAGTATATTGAGTGAGGTAACCCAAACCCAGAAAGACAAATATAATAAGTACTCACTTAGAAGTGACTTTTAGACATAAAGTAAAGAAAAAACAGCCTATATTTTACAACTCCAGACAACCTAGATAACAAAAAGGACCCTAAGAGAGACACATACAGATATAGATAGGAAGGAGAAAAAGACAAGATCTCCTGAGGAAATTGGGAGCTTAGGGGTTTCGGGAGAGGGTAGAAGGGGATAGGGAGGAAGGGAGGGGTGCAGTGAAAATGTATAGCTCAATAAAAACAATAAAAATTAATAATGACGAATCAAAAAGAACCAACACATCAATTCATCTTTTCATATCATAGCCATTCTCTGGGACTAGGTTACTGTAATAACTATTCATAGTTCTAAGCCCCATGGTCCTGTCTTTGAACAACCCAAACTACCATCTCTCATGGAGTTTTGCAGTCTTCGTGGTGTGACAAATCAACAAGTAAGTTCAAATTGTGCCACGTATTAGAAATTGTGTTTAGAAGAAAGAACTGGTACAAGCGGTCAAAGAGCAGAAGATCTTGTTGTCTGTGGTCCAGAGTCCATGTTGAAGACATGCTTAAGGAGCGTTCTGAGTCAAAACAGGAAGTCGTGGCCTAGGAGCTCTAAGAAGAGTACAATGCTATGCTCTAAGGCAGGTTAGTACTTGAATTCTTAAGGAAACACTGAAGACAGACGTTGGGTCATGCAGAGCGAACCAGCATGAGGATGAAGGAAGTCAAATCGGAGAGGAAGCAGGCAGGTCAAAGTCATGTGTTCTTCGCCCTGTTGATGGAGGTCCTAGCCCAGTGTGAGGGTGAACCTGGAGAGTGTTGAGGCAGCATCATAGGAGCTGAGCTACATGTCAGAGCCATAAATCTGGTTATTGTGTGGCTAACTGACTAGAAGCTGAATACTGGCTAGAATAAAAAACAGGCATCTCCAGCTACGAGCCTGCCTATGATCTAGACTTGTCTTGGTTGGACGGGACACAGTGAGTTATAGAAAATTGTTAGTTGTAAGATTTATTATGAAAGTAAAAAATTCTAATGGGATGGCTAGTGAGGCAATTCTCACAAACAACTTCAGTAAACTCTTAAGTGTACTCTAAATGCCGTTTCACTGACATCTGCACCATGCAGGATTAATCTGTCAAAGCTCCTAAGTAATGGCCTACTCTTTCTCACACTCATGTTCTAGTAATCCTAATATGACTTTATGTGTCTTTTATCATTGACTCCCCAAGAAGGACATATATGTATATATATATATATATGAATTTCACACATGCGTGTATATGTTTTAATCAAGTCTACTCTCTATTCCCTCTTCTCTCTAATTCCCTTCCACATTCTCTCTCAATTTTGTGTGTGTGTGTGTGTGTGCGTGTGTATGTTTTAATACTCATTGAGTCTTCTCAGCTTTATAGCTGTGTGTGGGTGTGGGATAATCTACTAAACCATGGATAACATCATAGAAACTGCACCCCTGAAGACAACTGACTCTCCTTCTCCCACTAGCCATCTATTGTCAATAGCTCCTCACCTAGAGGTCCCGGAGCACCTCCCCTCTACATGCTGGAATTCTCTGTGGCTTTATCTTGTAACGGTTTTGTCCATTCTGTCACAGCTGACATGAGTTCACATCCTTCAATGATGGTCACAACTGATTCTCTCTCTCTCTCTCTCTCTCTCTCCCTTCTTCCTGCCTCAGCTCGTCAAATGCTGAGATTAAATGTGTGAAACCTCTTTCCTGGCTATTAGGAATAATCATTCTTATATATTGCAGTAGAAAATAAAAAGCATACAACCCATAAAATAATGAATTTGTATTTAACAAAATTGCATATTCATTTACATTTGGCAAATATTGATGTAGGTGGGTCTTCTGTCTATATGTTACTTTCATTGATCAAATAAAGAAACTGCCTTGGCCTTTTGATAGGCCAGNAATTTGTGTGTTGTTATTTCGGGGTATAAGCTAGCCGTGAGGGAGCCAGGTGGGATGAAAAGCAGGCCCGCTCCCCTTTCACTACAAAATATTTGAAAAAAATCACACAATTTATACTATGATGAGCAAACTTACTTTCATAAATTTACCACAGTGATTCTCTTGTAAAAAAATGAAAACATATATTCACAAGGCAATTCATCATAATACTGCTCTTATAATATTAAACTATTAAGAGCATCTCAATGCCCATGAAGAGCGTGAACTTGAATAAATTATAGCACACCCATAACAGTATAAGATGCAGCTTTAATAAAAGAATGACTGTATTTATGCAATTCTTCCTTGGCTAAATAGAATAGTGGCATCTTTATTTCTCTTCAAGTACTTTGAAGTAATCCTCATAATGTCTTAATGAATGGTGAAAGTACAATGTGTTAACACTGATGATAATTTGTTTTTGTGTGTGCATTCGGAGGAAGAGACATGAAAATTCTGTCATATATTTGCAGGTTAATTTACATATATTTACATATGGGTAAGTCTATTTTATTCTGTGTTCCAAGTTAATAAAAGAACAATGTTGTTTGACTGGATATTATCACCAGAAGAGCTAGTCAATCTGTAAGTAACCCAACTGGCTTTGAACTCTTGCTTCTCCTAGGATCCTGTCCTCTGCCAACGTGTGTGAGCTTTCCTAAATAAGGACTTACTCTTCAGCCCTCTGTTCTTTCTCTTTGTATTCTATTTCTAGAACTCACTTAAGGCTGTAGGCTGTGGCCTGAGGGCACAACCAATAATTCATGGAGACAGCATATAATGAGAATTGTGGACTCAAAAGATGTCTATCTTTTGTTATTAAAAAAGTGTGGCCTTAAACATTAAATAAGCCTACTTTTTCATTTTCTTGATTAAAAATGAAGTAAACTCAAAAGAATAGTAAAACAAAAGTTGGGAAAATGTGGTTCTTCCAACTGGCCACAGGGATAGAAAACATATTTGTAACGCTAGCCAAGGTACACTCTGCAACCACATATAATACTTGAGCTAATCTTGTTTAAGCCCACAGTAATGCAAATATTCTTTGAGTGCTCTGTGTAAAGTCTGATCTATTTGGGACTCATTCATCTTGCCATGGAAGCCATCCAAAGAAGATGTCTGGCAATTAGCAGACAATTAGCTCTGGAAAGTTCCTGGACCGAGATTTCTGGGTAACCATATCTGGAAGTACCTAGACTCCAGATTCTAGGTGACAGTAACAGAAGTTCCTATTCTGTCAAGTTTTAGATGGTGATTTCTGGAAATGCTGAGCCTGTGGATTTCTGATGACTTCTGGATAAGCCTAAGCTGTAGGTTCTCAGCTGGTTAACTCTGCCAGGAAGGGCAATGCAGATCTCCAGATGATGTTTCTGGAAGAGCCTGGACTACAGGTTCAGGGCTATGCCTCAAGCAGCCTATATGGTCCCAGCACACCACTGGTTTCTCTACTAACCTCATTCCCCAGTGAGGTAATTCTTGCTGTAAGCAGAATTCAATTTTTCTGAGGTTTATGGATCCCAGAGGATCCTGGGATGCCTAGCAGGTCTTGGTTTAGAATGTGCTGAGTGGGATATTTAAAGAAGAATGAACAAGCCATCTCTCTGAAGGCAGAAAGATTTCAAGAGCTCTATAAATGATGTGTTTGGAGTGTGGTGTGAGTCAAGTCAAGGGATTGCATTGTAGGAGAATAAGCTGCCGTCTGCCTTCCGTGTGATGTGCCCAAGCCTCAACCTTGAACTTACGATAAGTCCAGCTAAGTTCTGGAAGATCAGTCATGCCAACACTCCCATATATCATAATCAAGTTCTAACAGATTCCATTTGATGTGTTTTCATCTGTGACTACGTGTTCAGCTCTTAGTCATTTTAGAAAATGGTAACTTTGTCTTAAGTGCCATGTCTCAAATTTGGATTGGTCTGCCTCATAAATGTTATTTGGAGGGTCGGGGGTGTAGCTTAGTGCTTGCTTGAAGCCCAAGACCTGGCAATGAAAATCAATTGCAAAGGACGCTGTTTAAGGCTTCTTAAGTCTAATGTCAGAAATGCCACTCACTTGCTAACCCGCTCCCTGCCCTATCTGTTCACCGCCCATTCATTTCATCTCCTTGACTTTCGGAATTCATTGCCGATGTTAGAAGGGCACCAGGTTGGCAGGAATTAGAAAGACCTTGGGGGGCTGGAGAGATGCTAGGCTGTTAAGAGCACTTCTTGCTCTTGCAGAGGACTGGAGTTCCTTCCCAGCATCCATGCTGATAAGTTCAGTCAGCTCATAGCTACATGTAACAACAGCTCCAGGAGATCTTATATTTCTCTTTGGTCTCTGACAGCACCCAGAGTCATGCATGCGTGCACGTGGGCGTGCACACACACACACACACACGCGTAAATAAATTAGTAAAAGAAGTCACACTGTTGAGTGGTTTATGTGTAAGGCTTTGATGAAAAATAAAGGTAATATGTTGTCTTTTGTTTTGGGTTTTATTTATTTATATATTTTGAATTTGGGGCTTGTTCAAAAAAAAATCCATTCCAGCCCTACTTTGGGGGCTTTGAAAATCAGAAGCAGTGAGAACCATAGTGCATTTCATACTCCACACAAAATGTTATGAATTGGAGGGAGGCTTCAAAGGAAATAATAAACAATAAAGCTCTTATATAGTTCATGTTTAAAGGATAAAGCCTACCCATTCCATTAGGTGATTTGAAGAGTCCCAGTAGCTCCAGCGTCTTCTCTGAAGCCACCACAATTTTCTGTGGGAAGTAACTCTACAGATTACAGCTGTTGTTCAATAAAAGGCCACGGTGGTGCACTTGTGACTCTCCTCCAGTATTTCTGCATTGTCACCCTTTGATTCAGGACGGGAAGGCAGCCCTAGTTTCTCTCAGGGCTGTCTGCACTGTCTATTGAGTGAATCTAACATGTACATTTCAGAGGGTGTAGAAATTGTTACACACACAAAGTATATTGCTTTTATTTACAGTTTTCCAGGTCATCTTCAGAATCTATGAATGCTGCTGTGAGAAAAAAAAAGGTTGAAACACTTTAGTATTGCTCCACACCACCCCCTATTTGGTGTTTCATTAGGAATTAGGACACAACAGTGTGACATTAACAATGAAAACATTCCTGGATCTTTCTTCAACTTTGTAAGAAAGAAATAATGTGAGCGAAAGAGCAAAATCATTTACAAACAGGTTCCTTCCAAAAGTTATAGCCCTGAAAGTAGGTTGTGTAAAATTAAAGCCTGAATGTGCAAGTGTACGACTGCACACACACAACACACACAACACACCACACACATACACACCACACACAACACACCATACACACCACATACACCACACACATACACACCACACACACCACACCACACACATACACACCACACACACACCACACACACACCACACACACATACACACCATACACACCACACACACCACACCACACACACACACACCACATACACATACACACCATACACACCACACACACACCACACACACATACACACTACACACACACCAATTCACACAGATTCACAGTCATTATGCGTTTCCCTAAGCGTCTAGGCTTACTTTCAGCTACAGACCCTTTTGACCAAATGCAAACAGGTCATGATGTCTTAGGTGAGAAGGAACTGTCTTCCAGTGAAGGCTATATGTGCAACCGTATTGTGTGAGGGAACTGTGAAAACTTTCAAAACACCATCTCATGTTTTAACAACCTCAATGATTCCTAGGGAGCAATGCTTTAAACCCACCACATGGCCCAGGTCCTCACTCAAATACGACTGCATGCATCTTCTCTCCACTGTCTCTCTAGGGTCCAGCAAGCAGGAGGTGCTTATCCATGTTTCTTTTCCTGTTGCTTGGATAAAATATCTATGAGAGAAGTGATGAACAGGAGAAAGGGATGATTTTGTTCATGTTTCAAACTTATAGTCTATGGCGGAGAAGCTAAGCAATAAGAGAGCAATGAATGCAAAGTCAGTTCGCTTTATCCACCCCACCCCCCACACACTTTAAAAAATATACACACCTGAATTCCAGCCCTGTGAATGGTACCACCCACAGTGGGCATTTCTTTCCAATCGATTAATCTAATCGAGATTAAGTCATCATGTCCATGCCCCGTGCACTGTCTCCCCAGATGTTTCTAAATTTTATGAACTTGACAATTGAGATTAATCATCAGAGAACTCAAAAATTATAGGATTTTTCTTTCTGAGCCATCTCCTACTACTGGCAACTTCATCATACTGTTCTGAACCCATATAAGCGAGCCATCCTGAAAGACAGAGAGAAGTTTATGATCCAACTCTCCAAACATTAGGAAATTATGATGTCTGGTTGCTTTTTTCTTTTTCTTTTCTTTCTTTCTTATTTCTTCTTTTCTTCTTTTTTTTTTAGTTTTTCAAGAAAGGGTTTCTCTGTGTAGCACTAGCTGATGTCCTGGAGCTCACTTCATAGACCAGACTGGCCTCAAGCTCACAGAGATCCACCTGCCTCTTACTCCCAAGGGCTAGGATTAAAGGTGTGTGGTGTGTGCCACCACCACCCAGCTGACATTTTTTAAAATTTATTTTACATCCCAACCACATTTCCCCCTCCCTCCTTTCCTCCCTTTCCCTCCCCTTACCCTCTCTCTGCCCTCCCCCAATCCCCTCCTCTTCTGTTTCTATTCAGAAAGGGGCAGGCGTCCATGAGAATCAACAAAGCATGACATCTCAAGATGCAGCAAGACTAAGCACTTCCGCTTGTATTAAAGCCAGGCAAAGCAACCCAGTATGAGGAATAAGTTCTCAAGAGCCGGCCAAAGCATTAGGGACAGCCCTACTGCCAATGTTAGGAATCCCATAAGTAGACCAAGCTATACAATTGTCATAGATATGTAGAGGGCCTAAGCTGCCTGGTCCTTGATTCAGACTCTGTGAGTTCCTGTGAGCCAGGTTAGTTGTTTCTGTGGGTTTTCTTGTATTCTTGACCCCGCTGGCTCCGACAATTCTTCCCCTCTCTCTCTCTTCAGCAGGATTGCTTGAGCTTGGACTAATGTTTGCCTGTGGGTCTTCACATCTTGCTTCCATCAGTTACTGGATGAGGGGTCTCTGATGACAAGTAGGGGTAGTCACCAATCTGATCACAGGAGAGGGCCGGTTCAGGCAGTCTTAGCTGAGTTGATCTTTGTCGGTTCAGGGGAGTTTCCCATCAGGTTTCTACCTGATCCCTAAATGCCCCCCTTTCTTTCACTATTTTATCCCTCCATCTACCTTCTAACCCAATCCCTCAAGTTCCCATCCCCACTTGACCCCAGTCCACTCAGGAGATCTCTTCTATTTCCATGTGCCAGGGAGATCCGTGTGTACCCTCCCCTCGGGCCCTTCTTGTTACCTAGCCTCTCTGGGGCCGTTGACTGTAGTATGGTTATCCCATACTTCACAGCTAATATCCATTTATGAGTGTGTACATTCTGTGTTTGTCTTTCTGGGTCTGGGGTCCCTCACTTAGGTCGTTTTATTTTTTCTAGTTCCATCCATTTGCCTTCAAATTTCCTGACATCATTGTTTTTATAGCTGAGTAATACTTCATTGTGTAAATGTACCACATTTTCTTTATCCATTCTTCGGTTGGGGGGCATCTAGGTTGTTTCCAGGTTCTGGCTATTACAAATAATGCTGCTATGAACATAGTTGAGAAGTGTCCTTTTGGTGTGATTGAGCATCCTTTGGGTATATGTCCAAGAGTGGTTAGTATATCTGGATCTTGAGGTAAATTGATCCCCAATTTTCTAAGAAACCACCATATTGATTTCCAAAGGGGCTGTGCAAGTTTGTACTCTCACCAGTAGCAAATGATGCTCCTCATCCTCTCCACCATAAGCTGTCATTTGTATTTTTATCTTAGCCATTCTGATAGGTGTAAGATGGAATCTGTCTCAACAAAACTAAACGTAAAGGGACTACCGAAAGAATGTTGAACATTTCTTGAGGTATTTTCCTGCCATTTAAGAATCTTCTGAAAATCCTCTGATTTGTTCTGTACCCCATTTTTAACTGGATTACTTGTTTTTTTTTTAATGTCTAGCTTCTTGAGTTCTTTATATATTTTGGAGATCAACCCTCTGTCAGATGTGGGGTTGGTGAAGATTTTTTTTTTCAATTCTGTGGGGCTGTCATTTTGTCCTGTTGACCATGTCCTTCATTGACCATAAGACTTTTACTTGTGTGAGATCCCATTTATTAATTGTTTATCTCATTGTCTGTACTAGATGGTTGATTTCTTAAAAGAAGAACTTCACTTAATATCTATGTCCAGCTTGTATATTAAACAACAACAGCAACAAAATGAACACATGCTCACCAGTGTTTTAAATCTAAAATTCCTCTTCTGAGATCATAACAGATGCCTTGAGCCTTCATCTTGGCTCAGGAGGCCATAAGAGACTTGGCATTTTAAACAGCAGACAATTTTTTTTTCTTTCAGTTCTAGAGGTTCAAAACCCCAAGATCAAGTCCCAACAGATTATATCCTGGTGAGTTCCCGTTTTCTGACTTTAAAGGGCTACCTTCTGGATATGTCCCCATGTGGCCATTTTCCTTCTGCTCCCACATAACTAGATTCCTACTGCTCTTTCCTTTAAAAAAGCCAATCATGTTGGACTAAGTCTTTTCCTTATAGGTCCATTTGTTCTTAATGACCTGCTTAATGGCCCTGTCTCCAAATATAGTCACTTTGGAGCTGGGGTTTCATATATGAACATAGAGTGGTGGACACAATTCAGGATATTTAATTCTGTCTTTACAGAATTTACCTAATGAGGTATCAAGGAGAAGATCCAACATTACCCAAAGACTTCACATCATCTTCCGAGGAAAGAATGCGTTTTTAATTATACAGAGCATAGTTGCAGCCTGTGGCAGGTGTATGATGTTTTTGTTGTCCCTATTTGCAGATTATTTATGATGCTGTATGTGTATGCTGGGGATTATGGGTAAGTTCAGAAGAGGATAATTGTGAGAGCTACATCTGTATGTCAATTTGATTGGGTCACTGTCCACTCAAGCGTTCAGTCAAACACTATTCTGTGTATTTCTGCAAGAGTGATTTTGCAGGAGGTTGGTATTTGACTAGGTAGACTTTCACCACGGGATGAAGGACTCATGCAATAAATCAAAGACTTAACTGGAAGAAGATGCTGAGTATTCCACAAGATAAAAGAGATTTTTTTTCCTGCTTGCTGGTCTTTGTGGGAGAGAGAGGCTCTTTAGGTTCTGGAGGTCTTGGACCTGAGACCAACACTCACTTCCCCTTTCTATGGGTCCCTCCCAGTACTACGTTTCAAACTAACTCTAGAGTCTAAAGGTTTTTGCAAACTTCCATTGATTTAGTTTCTTTTGAGAACTCTGATTAATGCAGATGTGAATCTAAAAGGCCAGCTGTCTCTTCCTCCTCACTTAAGCATATGTATTGTAACTTTTTCTTATTTTGTTGTGTTTGTGTTCTGTTGTTGCAAAATTCAGAAATCAGTCTCAGCCACAATTTCCAGTTTTATGACTACTTGTGTGAATCAGAAGCTTGAACAATTGCACAATATTTAAATGACTAAGAAAAAATTCTAAATCCTCTGAGGCACATGCTGTATGACCTATGGGGAAGCATTTGTCTCCTGTGACAGCTTTTCTACAAAAGATCCTCCTTGGCAGCATGGGAACAAAATGTATTCCACTTTCATCTCCCAGAACCTCTTTTGATCTCATAGATAGCACATGTCAAACTCCAATAAAGGTACAAGACTCATGGAACTAAGAGTTTGGCAGTAATGCTGCCTGATATATGGATGACTTTGTTATGATGGGTTTATCTTAAATTAAAAGTTTCTAAAACTTAAGCTGGAGATACGCTTTAGTCATTAACAACACTCGCTCCTCTTGCAGACGACAGAGTTGGGCTCCCAGCACCCACATGGCGCCTCACAATCATCTGGAACTTCAGTTCCAAAGATCCTGATGGTCTCTACTGGCTTCAGCAAGCACTGTGTGCATATGGTGTGTATACATACATGCAGACAAATACTCATACACGAAAAATAAACATTTTAAATTGTTTGTAAATTTCTAAAACTTAGAAAACATCTTTTGGGAATAGACTCCTTGGGCTAAATCCCAAGTATTGTCCTGTTTGACTTCAGAAATTCAGCACAGACTCACTTTTCTGGCAAAGGTTCTAGAATTCTTCCACAGCAAGTATTCCTGTAAGCCACCAGAGGACCAGAGAAGACACACACAAACACATATCAGTGTTATCTCTCAATGACTTGCCAACTGATTGATCCTGTGGGCAAGCTGTTCTGTCAAAGACACGTCTAGATGACCATTAATTTGTGCCATTCAATGTGGAGTGTGGCCATTGAGAGAATGTATGGAATAAATCACTGCTGCTAACAATGGGAGCATAGCTTCATCCTTATCAGCTTCTTTAATATGTTTACAGCATGTAAGTCCTGGAGGTCAGAAAGATGGGCAGTTTTCCTTGGCTCTGCAGAACTCTAGATCATGGGGTCAACACTCCAGAAAAAAGTGGTCTGAAAGGACCAGCAGCATCAGATAAAATGTCAAGAGTAGAAAATAAGCTAAATTAATCTACCACCCTTTTTCAGCTTCCACCCTCCACTATGATGAACACGAATACATCTGAGAATATTTTATCATTTTTTTTGCTCAAATTACATAGGAAAAAAACCGTAAAACCAGAGTTCTCTGATTAAAGTTAGCAGAAGGTTTTATGTTTCCTTTTGTCACTGAGT
Organism: Bramus lutescens; assembly: GCA_001685075.1. Lineage (NCBI taxonomy): Eukaryota > Metazoa > Chordata > Mammalia > Rodentia > Cricetidae > Bramus > Bramus lutescens. The sequence continues at coordinate 299,218 of LOEQ01002796.1, forward strand.
CATAAAGAAAGAAAACAAAACACACTCAGCTCAACCTAAATCTAACCAATCACATAGCTTTATTAAACACAGCATCAACAGAAAGAAAATATGTAGTGCTTTCTCAGGAAGGGAGAATGCCAAGAATAAAGTAATTTTCTGGCTTTGTCTTCAATATCTATAAATTTTTTCCATGCAGTTCACTGTTACTGAACAGCTGTTGATATTAAACATGAGGGAAAAAATCACAAATGGACAGGGAAATATATCAGGGATTACTATATACTAACTAGCCACACTCCACAAGGACCCCACTCATCTGTTTTTGACCTCAGACTAAGAAACCACTTTCTTTTCGATTATTCCATCTCTTCATTTTTTTGTGGCCAAGTATGTATTGGATACAGAGCTTGTTCAGACCAAAACTTGGCATGTGAGCTCTTGATTTGACTGGAGTTGGGTTACCATCAATTTGCAAAAATAAAGTATGAATAATAATCTAAGCTATAAGAGTGCAAAGTAAAATAAATCTTTACTTTTCCATCTTATCAGGAATATAAATCGATCTGGCATGCAAGTCAACCTTAATTTCTTATGTAAGGGTTCCAGATGTACCTCAAATTATGTTTTATAAATATAACCAGCATGTTAGACATAATGATATCTAAAGACTCCATGGATCTCAGATATGGCCCTTGTTCAGTGAGCTCCAGCCAAGTGCTGGGCCACAGAATTAAGAATTCAACTCAGCTCACTTAACAGCATTGCCTCCATGTATACTCTCCTGGTTTCTTTGCTCCTGTGTCTTCAGTTGGCTAATGTCTTTCCACTCTCTTTACTCTCTGACGAGTACATTCCTTCTGCCTACCCACAGGCCATTGATTCCTAGAGGCATTATTGGTTTAAAGTAAAAGAAATCGCTTTTAGGATATACTATCTGCAGCTATCAAATAGTTGACTGTTACTATTTGATTTTTATGTAAGGTCAAACTTCAGATTTGTATTGGCTACAAATTTATACTTCATGGAAAACTCTTACTTGTACAAGGCTCCCATTGATGTCCTGCCTACTTGGCATGAGGATGCCATTGGTTCTGTGTCCACTGAATGAAGGCAAAACCACCCGGGTACCCTCATCAATAAAGGCAGAGAAAGTCACCAGCTCTAACATATGGAGTATCTACCATTCCTGACATACTTCCTCTTTCAGGGCTACAGCACACTGTTACAAAGTCTTCTTAAAAGTAAGAAAAGGACAGGATTGAAGAGACATCTCAGCAGTGACAGTACTTACTGCTCTAGTAGGGGCTTGGAGTTCCATTTTCAGAGGCCATGTTGAACAACTCACAACTACCTGTAACTCCAGTTTCTGGGAAATCTGAGTCCTCTGACTTCTTCAAGCACTTGCATTCATGTGCACATGCACATACCACCATGTAGACACACATAATTAAAAATAATTAAAAATCATCCTTTAAAAGAGCCTTAGAAACATTAATATGTTGTGAGGAGGCTGTTAATTTGTTTCCCGGCCACCCAGCAGTTCAGACCCAAAATAATCAAACAGAAACCATATTATTTAAATCATTGCTTGGCCCATTAGCTCTAGGTTCTTATTTGCTAACTCTTGCATCTTAATTTAACCCATCCCCATTAATCTGTGCATTACCATGTGGTTGTGGCTTACCAGCAAAGTTTCAACACGTCTGTCTCTGGCAGCTTCTCCCTGACTCTGCCTTCTTCCTCTCTGTATTCAGTTTAGTTTTCCCTGCCTAGCTAAGTTCTGCCCTATTACAGTTCAAATTGCATCCATGTTTCTGCAAATGAAATCACTTTATTCCTCACAGCTGAAAAACATTGCACTGTGTAGATAAAACAATGGTGAGCATGTGCTCATTTTATTGCTGTTGCTGTTTAATTTACAAGCTGGACATAGATCTTAGGTAAAGTTCTTCCTTTAAGAAATCAACCGTGTAGTACAGACACTGAGATCAACAATTAATAAATGGGATCTCACACAAGTGAAAGTCTTATGTAAGGTAAAGGACATGGTCAATAGGACAAAATGACAGCCCACAGAAGGGGGAAAAAAATCTTCACCAACCCCACATCTGACAGAGAGTTGATCTCCAAAATATATAAAGAAGTCAAAGACATTTTAAAAACCAAGTAATCCAATAAAATGGGGTACAGAACTAAACACGTATACAGCTACACAGCTTCTTGCTGTTTTCCGGCAGTTTGCTGCAGCTCCTTTAGGAGAGATTTTTCTGATTCAGTGGTAGCAGCCGGTTTCAAAATGGCAGCTTCCTGGCCCTGGGCTGTGCCACCATTGTGAATTCTGGCTATGAAGCATTTCAATGGCATTTATGGGCCTGGGTGTTTGTGTGCCCACTCAGGGTCAGGAAGAAAGTAGCTAAGGCCATGCCCATGGCTCAGTGCTCCCCTGCAACTTCCAGGGAGCGACCAGGCAGTCAGAGCACGGGTGGCTTTTCCATCATTGAGCAGAGGAGGCAGGATCAGGTCTACAGGTGTGCACAGGCAGGAGAGAATGGCGTATTCTTGCGGCCACACACAGAGGTATTTCCAGGCCGTGCGGTGGGCTACATGGCAGATTTAGCTTTTACTCAGAAAAAAACGGTTTATATGCTTCATGGTGCTATCCAGACTTTAGGTGGTGAGGATTGCTCCCACCTGGCAGTCCTAGAGCTGAGGTGAACTACCTCCACCATATTTAAAGCCTGAGAGAGGCAGAGCTAGCACCCAGGGCCACTGAGACCAAGATGCTTAGCATTTTAAGAAACACTTCTGATCAGAAAATAATTACATATATGCAATAAAGACAAATCTAGATTTAAAAAATACTTATAAATGGGTCACAGTGCTGGATAAATGTACGTAGGCTTGAGAGAGAGAAGAAAAAGAATAGAGTTGAAAAGACAGACATTCATAGATTAAAAGGAGTAAAGAAAAATAAGCCACATAAAGATGGAAAATTCACAGAGAGTCTGGATTATGCATATGATTGTGTTTTTGAATTTTTTGACTGGGAAGGAGCAAAGTACAGAGAGACATTTCATTGTATGGACTGCTAAGTTAAACCAGCATGTGTATTATAAAGGTTTCATGATTTGCAAATTTGGGTCTAAGGATATGCAGCTTTGGAAAAGATCTTTTGTTTACACAGAAGATGAGAACCTGTGGATTGCTTCAACACCAATATGATTTCATGAAAGAAGACCTCCTGAAAGGTTGTCTTGAACACCCCTCAAAAATACATCCCTCAAAAATTACTTCACCCAATAAACAGCAGGAAGAAGTTTGGAGAGAAAAAACTATGCCCATATTCCCAAATATTGTCTATAGATGTTTGTTTAAATTTATAGGGGGATATGATATAGATATGAATAATTTGCATTGGTATGGATCTTGATTTATTGATACAAATTTAAAGTCAATTTTGTTATATGTATATGTATTTCTGATCTTGATTAAAGTATTGTGTTTGTGAGGCTCATTTAAAAAATGTAATGTATAATTAATAAATATATGTTAGTAGATAGTCATTTATAATAGTTAAACTTGTATTCATGTTAGTTAAATTTTCTAGATGTATAGAGATATATTTCAGATGGATAGGCATTCTTCAAACCTTTCAAATACTGCAGAATATGGCACTTAAAATGTTTAAGAACTTAAGACTTTTCATGACAGTGAGCCACATCTGCTCCTGGCAGTACCAAGCTACTTCAAGAGAATGATGGGCACCGATGAGGCTCCTTAGCCATTTGGAAAAAAAAAACAACTTTTTTTTGCCTGGACTGTTTCACTGGACATGCAGGACTTGCAGAGAAATGACTGCTGAACTTGCCTAAAGGTGGAATGATCCTTTGGGGTTCCTGCTTCATAAAAGAGTCTGTGAGACATCCTGCAGGATACAGAAGAAAGTGACTGAACTGTCTTTGAAATTACCTCCTTCATGGAAAAGTCTGCTGGATACTATGGGCCTTTAGGCTGAAGATGGATGCCCTAATGGTACAGAAGAAATTTGGGTAACTGTCTAGGCAGCAAGATGTCTCTGTCAATTCTAGAGTTTTAGAAATTGCTTACAATGAACTTCCTGTTAACTTAGGTAATATTATATCCTTCTGGAGTC
>LOEQ01002796.1:303475-315908 GCA_001685075.1 Bramus lutescens
CTGGGAATTTTAACTGGTAAGCCACTGCCACGTGGCAATACACAGATTAATAGAGATGTGTTGAATTAAGATGTAAGAATTAGCCAATAAGAAACTAGAGTTAATGGGCCAAGCAGTGATTTTATTAATACAGTTTCTGTGTGTTTATTTCAGGACTAAACTAGCCGAGTGGCTGAGACAAACAAGTGGGCCCTCCTCCTACAGAGGATTCTCAGAAGATTCTTAAATGGCAGGAAAATACCTCAAGAAATGTTCAACATCCTTAGCCATCAGGGAAATGCAAATCAAAACAACTCTGAGATTCCATCTTACACCTGTCAGAATGGCTAAGATAAAAATACAAATGACAGCTTATGGTGGAGAGGATGAGGAGCAAGGGGGACACTCATTTGTTACTAGTGAGAATGCAAACTTGTACAGTCCCCTTGGAACTCAATATGGTGGTTTCATAGAAAACTGAGGATCAATTTATCTCAAGACCCAGCTATAGGAACCACTCTTGGGCATATATCCAAAGGATGCTCAATCGTACCACAAGGACACTTGCTCAGCTATGTTCATTGCAGCTTTATTCATAATAGCCAGAACCTGGAAACAACCTAGATGCCCCCAACTGAAGAATGGATAAAGAAAATATGGTACATTTACACAATGGAGTATTACTCAGCTATTAAAAACGATATAAGCCATTCTAGCCACTATGAAATCCAGTATAAAGGTTCCTCAAAAGTAGGTCTGCTGTGTGAGCTAGCTAACCCATTCTTAGGTATTATTACAAATCTCATCCTTTTTGAGGGACTAACCTCTCTTGGAGTCAGTGGCACCAGATGTTTTTAAATTAAATTTTATTTTATCTTATATGTATGTATACTATGCTCTGCATGAATGTGCCTGCAGAGGCTAGATGTGGGAGTCAGGTCCCCTGAAGCTAGAGTTACAGGTGGCCATAAACTACCCAGTGTGAATGCTGGAAACTCAACTCAGGTCCCTTGGAAGAGCAACAAATGCTTTTAATTGCCACCCCTGCAGCCTGGCCTCAGATTGTAATGTCCTTTGCTTCTCTTTTCTTGGCATCATCTCCCAACTCCCTCCCCTCCCCCAGTAGCTGCGCTCAGACTTTATGATTCTCTTCTATCAAATTCAGATTTAAGAGACTTTATTTTCCTTTCAAAATAAAGAGAACGGGACCTCCTTGCTGTCTCTGTTGTCTTTCAGGTCACTGAATTTCTCTTCCTTGTTTGTTTGGCATACTGGGGACTGGCATGGGACCTGCAGTCCTCAGCCTCTTTGGATTTTTCACATCCCTCTTCTCTACTGCTCACCAATGCTGCCATCCCTTCTTCCCATCTCTACCCTTGGACGGATGGAGACTACTGGAAGAAATGGCACATCACCACGTGTTGGTGCCAGGGCCAGGTCAGAATCACCCAGCAGCCTCTGATCTCCTTCTGTAGAGACTTTGATTCTCAGAGTCAAGCTCAAATCTTAACCAGGTTTCTCTTGTTCCCACTCTCAGTCCCTACCCCTCCTTTCACCCAACAGCCTCATGTCCTGCTTCACTCTGATGACTGAGGTCATCAGGGCTGACTCATGCCAACTTCCTGTCTCCCTCTAGTCTTTACTTTATCTCAACGCACACCCTTCCTTCCTCCCCACAATCTCGGAGGACATGATGCTGCGTCTCCCATCTGGAATCATCACCCTTCCCCCTCCCCAGTTTCTCTCTACGTGCTTAACTCCCCTTTCGTTTTTTCAAGGCCTCTCCATCGGTCATTCTCCTCAAAGAGTTTCTTACCATCATTTCCACAGTGGGTTGGGTGACGTTCCTTGGAGCCTTCCCAGGACATACATGTATCCTCTCGGTGTGGTGTCACTGTCATAAATCAGTCAGGTTGCCTGTTTCCTGTTGTGCAGTCCCTAAAGGGAGAGGTCAGATTCTTCTCACCCAGTGCTAGTGCTTGGGAACCTGTCCCAATACAGAGGCAATTTTACTTTTCTGCTTAAAAAAAAAATCACACTATCATTCTTAACTGAGCCTGGCTGTATTCCCTTTAAACCTGGACCCAAATCAAAACCAAAACAGGCCAACTAGCTGGGACTATAGCTCAGTGGTAAAGAGCTTTCTTGGCATCTACAAGGCCTGGAGTTCTTACCCCAGCAGTCCAAACAAACAAAGACACAGGAACAAAGGCAAGTCAAACAGATCCACAGCATGGATGTCTTGGGTTCTCATACTTTTATTTGGAATGAAAACCATGTATGTGTGCTTCTTTATAAATGTACAGAAATACACAGAGATATTCCTATTTTCTAGAACTTTATGTGTTATTAAGAATAGATCTTTCGATTCACATTTCCAATGTTGTCAAAAGACAGGTTTTTGCTTTTGTCAAATGTCCTTTTAATGCCTCAACTTACAAAGTAGGAAGGTTAGATTAGTTAAACACTATGGCCATTGCCACATGGAGGTACAAATTTTGTCAATGATAATAATAATAGTAATAATAGTAATAGTAATAATGATAATAATGACAATGACAACATAGAGACTCTTCCTATGGAAAAATAACAAAATCAAATCTGATAATCTAAAACTATTATTTTATATAATACTGCTTTTATTTGACACCTAATAATACAAAAATTTATCTTATAAATTCATTTCAAATAAAATGAAGTAACCAAGCGAAACTGTAAACAGTTGTCCTTTCATATCCAGGAATTCTTAACCTGTGGACTCCATGTACTGTGAACCTAAAACTTTATAAAAAGAAAAGACTTTATAAAGTTCTTTATGAAAAGAAAAGACTTTATAAGTTTTCACAAAGCAAAACTTGAAATTTTCATGTTGCCAAGGACCCTGCTGAACCAACATGCAGTAAGCCATTGGGACGGGTCTCTGCTGTGTCCCTGACACGTCAGGGCCTTCAATTATCCTCATTCACATTTCACAGACATTGCTCTGCAGCTTGGGCCAGTACTATGTATTTAAACCTACATGGAGCAATGGCATCTGCACTGAACATGGGCAGACACTCTTCTGGCCATCATTCCCTGGACTGTGCATTCTAAGAGCAGTGCACATAGTGTATAGCTTGTTTTAGGTATTATGAGTGACCTATAGAAGACTGAAAAGTACACAGCAGGAATTCATAGGTGGTAGGTAACACAAACACCATACTATATAGTGACATATACTAAAGCATCCATGGCTTTTAGGACCCTGATCATGGGACCCATAGCTTAATACTATTGGACAATTTTATTTATATATTAATTAACACTTGGAATTAATTCAGCATACTTTGACACAATCTCACATGTACTTAATGTATAATGACCTCATGCTGACTTTTTCCATCTTTCTACCTGTTACCACTGCCTTCCTCCCCGCAAAGCTCCCTGTAATTTGTGACTATTCATTTTGCTTTGTGTCCTGACTAATTAACATTTTAAGTGTAATTTTAACTTTGATAATAACTTTAGATTTACAGAAAGTTTGTGAAAATTATAGTTTCTTTATGTTTCTTCACCCTAATAATTTTTCAGGTCAACAGTTTATGAAATTGTGCTATATTTCCCATCTATATGGTACCAACCTTGATTTGTTATTAGAGGGCAATCATACTCTCTCAAACACATTTGAATTTCACTAGTTATTACAAGTAACACCATCTTTTCTGCATTCCAGAATCACATTCTAGATATGGTATGATGCTTATTGGCCATCTGTATCTCTTCCATTTTAACTGATTATTTGGGGGGGGTCTCCCAATAAGTTTTTCAGAACCTTAAGGGTTTTGAGAAGGACACCATTCAAGAAATCCCTCAATCTGACTTTGGTATGATATGACACTGAAATGATATATTTTGGGTAGAATTCCATTCATTCTGCATCAAGGATGGCCATAATCAGTATGGTTAACTACTCATATAGTGTGGGATATTGGCCTGTATTCTGTCAATTATATTTTAATTAAACGCTGATTGGCCAGTAGCCAGGCAGGAAGTATAGGCAGGTCAAGGAGGAGACAAAAGAATCCTGGGAAGAAGGAAGCTCTTTTCTGCAGTTGTGAGCCTGCCACAGAAGAAGCAAGATGCGACTGTCTCACTGAAAAAGATACCGAACCATGTGGGTAACACAGACAAGAATAATGGGCTAATATAAGTTATAAGAGTTAATAAGAAGCCTGAGCTAATGGGCCAATCAGTTTATCATTAATGTAGACCTCTGTGTGATTTCTTTGGGACTTAATGATTGTGGTAACCGGGCAGGACAGAAACCTTGGACAACACCTGTACAATCAACCTTGACCTCAGTGTACACTGAATTTCCTTATGTGTCCCTGGTTTAATTTCCTTAATGATCATGAAAAGGACAAAGCTGTCACCTTCAGCTCTGTTTTCTAATAAAGGACCTTGAGGCTGCATCACTTGCTTTGAAATACTGTTTGCCCCATAGAACTCCAACTACCACCTTGAAGTTACATATAAGAGAATAGAAACCAGAATCTTGCAGTTCTTTCCAGTGCGACCTATCCTCGTGCTCCCATGATTAGCTGAGTTCAGGATTTGATGATCTCTAATTTCTTTATACTGTAGTATAACCACCTTTGGGAAAAATCCACTTCAGAACAGGCAATCAACCAAGTAAGAAATGGCGAACTATTTCACTAAATATCTCAATTTGAATGTATGTTTAAAATGAAATTTCTTTCTTCAAGCTGTTATTTTTGTGTCAGTCAAACTCTATGTGCCTCAAGATTTGTGGCTGCTTTAAAAAAGATTTATTTACATTTATTCTATGTATATGGGTGTTTTGCCTGCATGTATGTTTGTGTACCTTGCATATACAGTGCTTGCAGGAGCCAGGAGATGGGGTTATATTTTCTAGAAATGGGGTTACACATGGTTGTCACAGACTACATGGCTTATCCATCACTAACTCACTTCCCCACATCCTGGAGGCTAAAGTTTCCAGACTAAGGACTAAGGCCTCACTGATTTGGTTTACTCTAATGTCTTTCTTCTTAGCTTGCAGAGAGAATGATGTTCTTATTTTACTCTTATGCTTTTTTTTCTGAAGCTAATTCTTCTGGAATCTATGGGTCCCAATTTCCCTTTTATCTTAAGGGCAATGGTGAGATTAGATTAATGCCTAGACTATGGTGATTCTATTCTTATGGATGTGTTATTTTCTAAATTCTGAAATTACTTATTGATATTATTTGAGAGGTGGGACCCTAGCTCATCTCCCTTGCATGGGTTGGGTGGCCTGTACAATGGTTAGGCACAGGAATGGAGCATGATTAATAAAAACTCAGAGATAGATACTGGGATTCAACCTGAAGGCCAGAAAAGAAAAACAGCCATCTACTGGCTCTTACCTCTATCTCAGTCTGAAATGGCGATTCTGCCTCCAGGAATCCTCATAAATGAGACTGTCTGAGAACTGTCTCCTCCAATTCTTTCTTCTCTAGTGCTATGTTTAAAGGCATGCACCACCACCACCCAGATTTTTTGGCAAGCTAATGTGGCTACTAGGATTATAAGTGAGTGTCACCATTGCCTGGCCTGTGAGGATGACCAGGGTGGCCTTTTTACTCTCTGAACTTCAGACAAGCTTTATTTATTAAAATACAAATGAAATATCATTACATGGGAATTTGTCTGTTTTTCCCTCCTGTGCTCTGTAATTCAATGACATCTGTCCCGTCCTTAAGAAAGTAGACTGCTTATTAGACTTATGACCCTGTCAGAGTCTGGGATTTCCTTATTACCCAGAATTATAAGTCACAAATTCACCATGGTGGGAGCTAACCAGTCTAAGTGTTTTGTTGTAATAACACAAATGACCAAGGCAAAGTCACATTCTAACTTAATCATCCTTTTAAAGACTTTATCTTTACAACTGCTCCTGAAGAAACCGTGTGTAGGGGATTGAAGCTAGATTCCTGCTTCTCATCTTGTAAAGACCTTAACATGATGCCTGGGACACTGATGTTATTATAGAACAACCTGGAAACACTTAAGCATATAGTCTCGGGCAACTACTTTTTGAATAAGACACTAGCAGATTAAAAAAAGGTACTAACAGATTAAAAAATAGAAAAATATCAATAATTGATTGAGTCAAATTTAAGTCTTTGCACAACAGAAGAAACAATATACAGAAAGTAAATAGACTATAGAATGGAAAAGAATCTGCCAGCTTTTAACATAGACTGAATATCAAGAATATATAAAGAACTCAAAGCATTTAAAACACAAGCACATGCAACCTAACCAAATAAAGGGAAGTTGAACCAAATAGATATTTAGTAAGGAAATGAAAGTGCACAATGAATAAATGAACAAAAAATGTTCAGTATCCTTATGTAGGCAAAGGCTACTCATTTGTTTCCCAGCTGCCCAGACCTGAAATAATCACACAGAAACTATATTAATTAAAACATTGTTTGGCTTATTATCTTGGCCTTCTTATTTACTAACTTTTACATCTTAAATTAACCCATTTTTATTATTTTGTATTTTACCACAAGGCTTGTGGTTTACCAGTAAAGTTCTGTCTGGTGTCTGTCTCTTTTGGCGGCTACATGGTGTCTCTCTGACTCTGCCTTCTTTTTCCCAGCATTCAGTTTAGTTTTCCTGCCTACCACTATTCTGCCCTGACACAGGCCCAAAGAAGATTCTTCCTTAACCAATGGTAACACAACATATTCACAACATACAGAGGGCAATACCACATCACTTTTAGTCATTAGAGAAAGACAATTTAAAATTACATCACAATCCCATCTCACTTCAATCAGAATAGTTATCATGGGGAGAGTGAGAAAAGATAAGGAATGCTTAAAAAGAAAGATAAGGATGGAGAAGGGACCCCTCATGGGCTGTAGGTAGGAAGTTTGGCTACCATGAAAATCAATATGGAGGATTCTCAATATCCTAAAAAAAGCATGCATCCCAGTTTCATCCCTTCTGAGTATATATCCGAAGGCATCAAAGGCACCCACCATGTGATTTAAAACACCTGCCCATCCATCCTGATGGTGACAGCAGTCAAGTTGTCGAATCTGCCCAGACGCCCACCAACAGATGAATGAATAAAGAAGACACAGGGTGAACATATTACAGAGTGCAGAGCCATATTCACCATGAGAAAGAACTAAGCAAGGAAAGATCATGGGACTGGAGATGCTCGGAAGCCAGCCTCAGAATCACTGTAAGTGTTCTCTCATGGGCTGAATGTAAAAAAGTAAGAAAAGGTAGCAATAAAGTGGGAAGAGAACTATTAAGAAGAGTAAGTGGTCAGGGGAAGGGGCAATGGCTAGAAGGGAGAGTAACAAGGTAAGCCCTCAAGCATGTTGTATGTGTGTCTAGAGGCATCACACTGAACCTACTGCTGTGTGTAATTGTTATAAACTAAGGCAATGCAAGGACAAGGAGACAAGAGATGACTTATTTCTAAATATAGCTACATTCTGAGACACTGGGAGGAAGGGCTTAAATATAATCCAGGAGGGAGCACAGTTCACTGCTAAGAGATCCAGGGTTCAAATGTAGCCATATAGATCTGAGGCTAATTGAAACAGTCCACTGTTCTGGGATGTATGTGTCAATAGAGCAACCTAAACTCCTGTATCAATAGAGCAACCCAAACTCTAGCAAGTGTAGTATGCCTTCTCACTAAAAATTGGGCAGGAGTTTGATTGAATGGATGGTCCTGCTTCCTGTGACAGAATGGGATATAAAGTTCCCAGGCCCGCAGGAAAGGCACTCACTGGCTTTCTTCTTTACCTCCCACCTGAAGCTGACCTTACAAGGAAACTCAGTGATAAAACCCTCTGGGGAATGAATGGCTTGTGTGCTGTTCATTCACCCCTTTGGATAACTCCGTTGGCTTATTTAGCAAATATTTGCTAAGTGCCTGCATTCCAGGAATTTTTTCTAAGCACCTTTTAAACTGCTAGCTGGCTTAATCCGAACCATAGACAAGAAGCTATCATCACGTCTCCAGTGAAGTGATATCACAAGAGGCGCATCACTTAAGAAGGAGAAGGAGAGCCAAGAACTGAAGGTAAGCAGAAGTTAGACACATCTAAATGCTTACCTGGACATTGGCTGTTTCTCCCTCTCTAGCTTTCAGAGTGTTCACCTGTTGATAATCACTTGAATTTGCTTTTTTCTTTATTTTTTTAAAGAGAAACAACCACCAGAGTAAAGTGTGAGTTTCCAACTGCTCTGTTCTCTTTCACCGTAAACTTTCTGGGAGAGGCACTGTTAATGTCTCATCTTCAAGCCACATATCTTAGGATCATAAGTAAATCTGTAAGTTTTATGTTCTGGTTGTGAGCCAGGAACTAAGACTCTGCCTTTCAGATGGCAGAAAAGTGTCTTAAACCTAGAATAACGGAATAGAGACGAGGACAGAAAGCACAGGAGGTTGGGGAAGGGGCCTAAGGAATTTCAGGCAGACACAATAAGGGTAGAACTGTTAGGTAGAGAAACCAGAGAAAATAAGATATCCTGGGATGGTTAAGGGGCCCAGCTCCTCCTCTGAGCACACCAGAGAAGAAGACACAATAATCAGCAAGGGCAGACAGCAGTGGGGCTCAGTTCACTCAGCAGCTATATCAAGGGCAGTGGGAAATGGCTGCCATTCATCCCTGCCTCCTTCCTCAAGGGTGCCATCTGTGATTCTCTCAAAGTAATATGAGAAGTTCTCTACAGGAGGGGACAGGGCCAGGTTTGCCTTAAGTTAAGCTGTAGAGACCAAATAGAAGTGTCACAGGTGGGTAGATGCAGATCTTCTCTACCCACCTCTGAAGCCACCGTTGGTATGGGAGTATGGGGAGAACCCTGACTTGAATCACATCTATGAAGCCCCATTCTAGGCATCATTGCCTGTCTCTCTTCATTGCTCTCTGAAAGGAAACAGATCTGGCAAGTGTTCATGATCCTCTGTCTAGAACACAGCCCTTGCAACGGAAAAAGAACAAATGTGAGAAGCGAGAGAGCATCCTCAGATTATTTGAGAATATATCAACTACAAATATATCACTGCCACTAAAATATGGGATTGAAAAATGTGAGCAATTGAATGAAATAATGTAGGAGAATGGAATTAATTAAAGGCTGTAGGTAGTATCACTTAAGATGGTTTCAAAGGTGTTGGAGTCACTGAGCAAGAATAAGCCAAAGCGAAGAAATAAAATACTAAATCACAGTTAAATAACTTGACAAAATTCACTGCTGAAGTTTAATAATAACCATAGTAATCCAAAGACAAAAGTAGACATCCAGGAGATCAATTTTAGAAACACCATCAGAATGCAAATGAAAAAGACAAGAGGAAAAGTAGAAGGCATTCATTCAGTTGACTTTTTGCTTCTGTTAACAACAAAACAAAAACAAACAACCAAAAAACCACTGACCAAAATCAACCCAAGGAAGAAAAGCGTTATTTGTTTTTCAGATTATGTATAGTCTGTGGAGAGAAGACAAGCCAGGAACTCAAAGCAGGAAGCTGGAAGTAGGCACTGAAGCAGAGAACACAGAAAAGTCCTGCTTACTGACTTGGTTCCCCTGGTTAACTCAGCTGTCTTTCTTAGATAGTCCAGCCTACCTGCCCAGGGTTGGCCTTGCCCTCAGTAGGCTGGGCCATGCTATAACAATCAGTAATCACGAATGTGCACTACAGACTTATTGGATGGGAGCAATTCCCTGATCCTCTCTTAGGTGTGTCAAATTAACACCTGAATCTATGACCACATTCTAGAAGAAGGTGGTAGACATATTGGAGAAATTACCAAAGACATATTACATCAGACCCAGCTAAGTGTGAAGGAATGTGAAAAACTTTTTAGAGGTGTGATTGTAGCCACCAGAAAAAAGTAATTTAAAAGGTGTTGGCTGAGACTAGTTCTTCTGGGAAATAGATGTACATCTCTGTACAGTAACTGGCTTTTTCTATCGTTGTCTTACACATGTAGGCACACACTTATGTATCAAAATGCTAATCAAATAGTATGCACATCTAACTAAGGGAAGAGTGAGGATTACCACTCCAGAGGAGTGTCACGTCTGACAACAACCTATCCCTTGGGTAATCTCTGAATGGAGAGGAGACTTTTGGACCGTATCCCCACTGCAAATACACAGATGCCTTCACAATCCCGTGCCAGAGTGTAGGCAGCATGAAGCAAGGACACCTGTATCATGGCAAGTATTCTATGTTAACATGTCAACACAGATGTGAAGGTTCTACATGGGTCAGTCATCATATACCTGCTATCCTCCGTTGCACTGCAACTTAAACAGCTCTGCCCAAAACCCCATGGGGAAGGACCCAGGAAGCTGCACTGACATATTCATTGTGTAGGGATGGCCAGAAAATGAAGCCCAGACAGGCAGTCTATGCAGTGCTGGGGACATAACCTGGTCAATTACTTTTTTATCACTGTGATAAAAATGTTCAACCTGTGCTGCAGTGTGTAGCCCAGGCTGGCCTCGAACTCATTATCCTCCTGCCTCTGCCTCCTTCAGCAAATCCTACCAACGTGTGCCACCACAACCTGTCACACTGCTTTTTAAAGCAAAAGAGACCACAGCCAAGTGGGCTGGTATCTTAAAGGCTATTGGCCGAAGGAGCGGAAGGAGCTCCTTTAGCAAACCTGAACAATGGAATGATGATTTTTGGCTCATGGGTCCAGAGTTTTCATTAGTGCTTGATAGATTCCACTTATCAGAGCCCATGGCAAGGCAGATGCCACAGTAAAAGCAAAATAGAGTAGAATTTCTGTCACTCAGTTCACAGATGCTGGCAAACAGAGGGCAGGCTGTCTGAAGACGAGATAGACCTTCAGAAATCCCAACCCAGTGGCCATCTCCACTATCTCCCAATGGTCGACCCAGTTGCAAGTCCAGACACAGATCAACCCATCATTTGAGACAGAGGTGCTTGCATCTACTCACTTCTCATCAGTACCACCCAGCCCTTTAACACATGAAACTCTGATGTACTAGTCCAAATGCAACCCGTAAGTCCTGGTATCTAAAGTTAAAAGAAGCTAATAGAATCCCTTTCCAACTTCAAACATTTGGCTGGGAACCAACAAGGTCAGAGTTGCTGGGCAAAACTCCACAAGCTGCAGGTCTCAGGTCTCTGGTGTCACTCAAGTCCCCAGCTGGCCTTCACTCTCATCAACTGGTCTTGGTTCTTGGGAATTCTGCCACTTCTTTAGAACATGGTTTCCCTCTTAGTGGTTGCTCCTTTCACTTGAGTGACCTTAGAAAAGGCTTTCTTGCAACCCAACTGACAGTATGCTGAAAGGAAGCCTGAGAAAGCATGGCATTCGGAAGGGACCAGAGGGCTGATGGTGTTTACCGGGTAGCAGGCGGAAGGCGGCTAGTGTGCTTCGTGTGTAACAACAGCTGGCACCAAAGGGGCTGGGTATTGACACTGAGGCCCTTTTTCCCCGCAAGCTAAATTGCTTAATGATTTTATACACTTAAAGGATTATTAGAGATCCCAGATAGTTCTCAAAGTCTCTTCTCTATTTAGGTGAAGTGAAAAGGAAGAAAACTTTCCAGTTGTCTTTAAGGACAGTGTCTTTGTCTTTTGGAACCAGGCAAAGGACTCCACATGATTCAAATTTTCAAAACGAGAATCAAGAAAATGTTTAGAAGACATTGAATGGATGTTCCTGGCTGCATATCCCTCCGGGAGAGCCCTTGTTGGGACATATAGAGGACTGAGAAGTCACTGCCAGTAAACGACTGATGTGTCTCTGTCAGCCACCCCTTGGTTTCCTCCACTTGAACAAGGAAGCTTCACACCAGAGGAGGCCAGCTCTGTAGATCAGGATACAAACACTGTCCCTTTACACTCGGGTGTTACCGTAGTCCAAAGGCCAACTCTGTGTTGCTGTGGATCAGGACGCAGAATTCCATTATACTCAGGTGTGAACACAGCCAAAACAAATTGTTCAAGCTACAAATGACCAAACACTGTCCTATCTAAGATAGGCTTAGCAAGAAAGCCAGTTATGAAATGAATTGTACCTCTCTGTAGCATCTCATCTAAAGCCCCATGGTCTTTAAGTCCCAAGAACACCTAAATCAAGTCCTGATGCTTTCTAATAAGTCATTTCTGGGATCTAAACACTTTCTGAACATTCTTGCTGATCTGGTCTAGTTTCCATGGAGTGTCTCTCTCCAGGAAACCATAGTAAATCCAATTTATTTGGCTCCAGGGGCATTAGCTTGGTTTCTGCTAAAATGTTTGTCAAGCCTCAGGAAGACTGCAACTCTCTCGACCCTTTCTGATTTTCTTTATCTCAGGCACTAAAGAGTGATGTAGGTGGGTCATCTGTCTATGTGTTACTTTCATTGGTTAATAAAGAAACTGCCTTGGCCTTTTGATAGGCCA
>LOEQ01002796.1:317239-332140 GCA_001685075.1 Bramus lutescens
GCCTGGGTGGTGCAGCCTCCGATTCCTGCAGAGCCCAGCAGCCAGAAGAAGCTGGCTTTGGACTCGGTCTTTGAAGAGTTCTCTGGAAGTTGGAGGGGCGGGGCGAGCAGCCCTCTCCTGTCCTACCGGAGTCCTGCGCGGGAGTGTGAGAAAGAACTCAGCCTGTAGTCGCAGTCCCGGTGCTGTCCAGCTACTGTCCCGCTCCTGATCAGGGGCGCACACAGGGTGCTGCCCAAAGGGTCGGCAGGGCGCAGGCGCCGGCTTGGCAGAACGCACCGGCAGGATGGTGGGGCTGGTTTTGCTCAAGGCGCTGGTCACCAGGCTGCTGTTCGTGCTGCACTCTCTGGTCGCCGTCTGGCGAGTGACCTGGGTGAAGAAAGAGTACCATTACTGGCTGCTGGCCCTGCTCAACCTCTTGCTGGTCCTGGAGACAGTGCTCACTCTCAAGTTCAAGCGCGGCAGAGGCTACAAATGGTGAGTGTCCTGGAAAGAGAGGAGGCAGAGGGTCCCGGGCATTGTTCATTATGGTCCTAGCAGGTGGCACCAAAGCCCTTGTCACTGCAGTGCGTGGTTTCCTCGCTGGCATTCGGGCCGGTTTGGTTCTCCGCTGAGCTCGCCAGCACGTGGGATGCAGTTACATCTTTTGGGCAAGCCAGTTGTATCTTGGGTCCCAGCGTAGCGCTGGAAAGGCTGGAGTCTGGACCTATGTACTTAGCTGATCCAGCTGATAGCCTTCACTAGAGGAATGGAGCTGATCACTGGGTGCACTGTAGAGGAATGGAGCTGATCACTGGGTGCACTGCTTTGTGAGACTGACTCGAGACCCGTCCAGGATGTACGTGCAAGAGTGTGCAAGAGTCGGGATGCCTTACTGGGCATCGTGATCCTGGCAGAGCTCAGCGCTCCGGAGCGTACACTGTAAGGTGGCTCCCCCGCACCCACCTTTGGTTTTAGCCCTCTTCCCTTCTTGCCAGCCCTCGGTGCGACTGTGGTTTTAGCCACTTCCAATTCCTTCCAACCCCAAACGTCCCTGGCTCTGCAGTGTGAAACCAGTTTCGGGTGTCTGCGTTTGGTGGCTTTGAAACTTGGCAGCCTTCTTCATCAGGCATGGTTCGTGCTAGGGATACTGGAAGAGGGACCAGGAATGATTTAGTCTTAACCACACAGCATGGGAACTCAGGGTTCCTTCCCCTGGTGGCTGCATTTCCTCCTGTAGACCCGAATGCAAATGAAAAAGGTCGACACAAAGATTGCCCAACTACTTGCAGAGAGCACCCCCAGCCACCCACCGTTCCCTTCCAGGGCAATTCCATCCCAAACTTCTTCAATTTAGGCCTTTTTCCTTGAGGAAGACAACGATGGTATTAGTTTATTTATTAACTGCATGCACTTTGCTGTTGTATTATCTATCACGATCAGAGACAGAAGCCCCTCCACAACGGAGTACGGAAAGGTTGTATATTTCATAGCCACTGTGGAAGAAGATGGGCTACCTTTGAAGATGAGGTGAACATGACTTTAGACCTCTGCTTTTGAGAAATGTCTAGAATTATCAATGCTCAAGTCCTTGGAGGGCTCAGGGTAGCTGGCAGAGCCAGGGTAGGCATGGTACTTCCCATCCCCCTTACCACAAACAGTTTATTGATCATGAGGCTTTTGTGGTAATTTCTAAGACGTATAAAAGGGAGAAACAAAGGGGAAGAGATGTTACATTCACCTGCGCATTCTGTAATGGAAACATTTGAGGTATTTTTGTCTTTTTTCCATCTTAGCCGTAATACACTAGAGTAGACATATCTTGCATCACAGGGGGAAGTCTGAGGCCAAAAACTGTCCAGTGTGAAGTAGTCTGGACACCAACCACGAGCGCTTCTGGGACAAATGTAGATCTCAGGAAGGAGTCAACTCAGCAAAACTTGAAGTAACCCCTTTCTCACCAAGAGTAGGCCAGAGCTGTTCGGCTCATGTGGTAGCACCAGAACTGGTGGAAGACACATCATAGCCTTTTGTGTGTTTCATTGACTCAGGCTGTCATGGCACTTCCAACAAGGAAGGGAAAAATAATCTGGGCAACATGTACAGGGGTCAGTGAGTCAGATAAATGGGTAACTGTAGTCATGCTGGTGTTTAAGCTGTGGGCTGCAGAATTGGGATTAAAAATAGGATAGAGTGTGGGCATTCCTTCCTACTTTCATAAACCTCAGTGGATTTACTTAGTGTCTCCAAGCTTCAGGGTCAGATCTGCAAACATGTATTTCACAGGTTGTTGGAGAATTATGTGAACTTATATATGTTGAGAGTTAATGAATCCTAAAGAGGCTCTTTTTATACCCTGATTTTCATTTCTTTCATATTAAGATACTCTATGCCAAAATATCAGCTAGACACCCTTTATTCTTGTGTAAGTCAAAGAACTTGAACAGAGGGACTATTTACTAAACCATTGGTTCAGAGTGCAAAACAAGGAAAATCCTTCCATTTCGAGCTATACACCTCTGCTGTGGGTCCTGTGTTATTACATCACTGGCTCAAGAGAAAGTTTGCTGGCTTGATATCCCAACCAATATTTGAAAGTACGCAGGCAAGAAAGTTGATACATTTGGCTCATTACAAAAGTTCATGAGCAAATGGGCATATTAAAGTGGTGCGAATAGTCTGCTCACTCTAGTTCTACCCAATCCCCAGGCTACACTTTGATGCTACAGAGGGCACGCTGTAAGCAAGCCTGCGAAGATGGTCATTTGCACTGTAGATAAAACCACAAACAATGGGCTGTGAAAAACAGACATGAAATTATCCTTGAAAGAATATGATAATGGGAAAGGCTTTGATTTGGGGCCTAGTTCATTCTAGGTTGGAGTCTTCTGAGAAGAACACGGCATAAGCATTTTCTGTTTGGGAGTGTTAAGAACCATCTTCTATCCCAAATTACTAGCTGATCGAATCAAAGAGAGAAAAAACAAACACTATATCCATGCTAACTATATACAATGAAATATAACACGTGTTATCTGTATGGGAAAATGGTAATTTTATATAGTTGTATGTATAGATTCACATGAACTGAGATAGATAAATAGGTAGGTAATTTTTTGAACCATGGGCCTTTTTTCATTTTTGCAATCTGCCCAAAGAATCAAAAGACTCTATATGTAAAGAAATAAGCCAAGACATTAACTCCCCTACATATTGGTGGAAAATTATGTTGAGAAAATTATGGTTTATTCATAGTGATTCTATTGAAAAGGGTGAGATAGAGTTTAACCACTGTGGTAGAGTATTCTCTGTTGTGTATCATCAGGACAGGGCAGTTATAGACTTCTTTGTTATGGCTCGTTTGTTACAAGGATGGACTTGGAGGAGAATTATACATTTTCCAATTGGAAACACTTGTTACACCCATCAAAAAGGAAGAAGAAAAAGAAGTGGCTGAATGAGAACAATTGCAGAAAAGGAGGAAGACAAGGAAGAGGGGGAGAAGAGAAGAAAAGGATCATTTAACTCAGTGTTTCCTTGATTTTTATTATTTCGGTTTTCTGGAAAACAATCCAACTGATGTATGAATTGTCATTTAGGTAAAGTCGAAGCACAAAAGACAGTGTTTCAGTTGCTTCCCAACCAGTAGTAGTGCTAGGGAGGAGGAGGCCATCTCAGCACTAACCATTCTCCCATGTTGAAAGATCAGTTGAATCCAGTAGCATCCAGACAATGGCTATGACAGACTAGAGGGAAGCAAGAACAGCTCCATCCTTCAGGCAGACATAAGCACGCATACACAGGGGGTAGAAAATCCCTTTGTAATGACTCTTGCACCCATGAACTTCCTTTTAATTCTTTCAGGCTAGCTTGGGCATTATTCATTTTGTTCAAGTTTAAACCTGGACTCTGAAAAACTGAATGAGGGATGGCACCAATCCCGGTGCTATAAGGGACCGTGGGGATTCGATTTCTCCATGCAGCAAGCATGCACATGTCCCCAAGGACATCTTCCCAGCCCTTTGGAAGGGAAAAGCAGAACTAGATGCTGAGCTCAGCACACAGGAACAAGGAGCTTTGCAGCATCCTGACTAACTTGCCAGCTGGAACAGTTCATGCTGGAATCCTATAGAAGGCAGAGGGCAGACCCACCAGTGACACATCCAGAAGGAATGCCAGGGGGGCTTGCTTTTCATTCCTCTAGTGTTCACACCACCTGACTCTTCATCTGTCTTTCTCCAAGATGGAAATCAGCACCACTTAGTTTAATTTGTTTCTTGATTTTTTTTTCAGTTGCCTGGGCAAAGATCCAATGGATCTGTGAATTGTCGTTTAGGTAAAATCAAACACAAGACAATATTCCAATTGCTTTCTAGCCAACAGTGATAAAATACTCCTCAGGGGATAGGAAATTTGCCCAAGTTTGTGACAAGTTTGAAGCTTATGTACTTGGAAGGAGGTAGTAACTGAGAATAAAAAAGAAAAATTCTAAGATGAAATTACTGGCAAAAGTACAGACTTTTAAACACAGATCTTTCTTCATCAGAACATTAATAATGTGAAGGATTTGTGACCCTTTGAGTTAGTTTGGAATGACCTTTGTCATCTCTCCTTTCTTTTTCCTTTATGGGTTGGTTAGGCAAAAGCTGTGTTTTGTTTTTGCTTTGTTTTCTAGACAGTCAGTCCTCTGCAGTCCTGGTAGCCTTCAACCTGTGGCATTCTTTCTTCCTCCTGAGTGTTGTGGTTGTAAATATATGCTGCCTAACCGAACTGACAGTTATTTGTGTGGGAAGTAACAACAAATATTATGCGAGGTACTATGGCCTGACAAAAGTAACAGGGAACAAAGAAAAAAATAAACCTGAAAATTCTAAATAAAATATAACATTTTGATCAAGCGCTGTAATGTGTAGAATGAAAATCATTGCGAATCTTTAGTGTTTATCGAGTTTGACTGCCGGATTCTACACATGGTCCCATCTAATTCAACCACCTCTACATTTTCATCCCCCCTATTTTCCCCATTTTCATATGGGAAACTGAGGCACAGAGTTGTTAAATATTTTCCCTGAGGCTTACAGAGTTGGAAAGGACGAGGGAGGGAGTCATGAAGACTGCCAACTCTCATCCTTGTCTCCTGTGCTCTTCAACGTCCCAGAGGAGTCAGGGAGGGCGAGCACCAGCAGACAGGGCAGAGAACTTTGCAGCCTTTGGGCTGTAGCAGGATAAAAGGGTGAGACCTGCATCTGGAGGGAGGGATTCAAAATCCAGGTGGGAGGGAGGACACTCCCAGCTGGCAGAGCAGGGACCCTGGAGCCTCACCCTTCACAAGACACACAGCCAGCACTCATTCCATGTAGTGGATATGCAAACGTAGAAAATATGGAAAGAAACTGAGGTAAATTCCTTCCCCCAGTCACTTCGTGTTTTTAATGAAGGGGATGAGAAAAATCACAGAAGTGCATAATTAGTAAACTGATGAACTAACATTTCAAGTGAACAGATGCTTGATATAAATGATGGGCACCTGGGTGATGTGATGTCAGAGTGAGAAACAGGCAGGTTCTGCTTGGTAGCCAGAGGGGTAGTTGGACTGGGCAGAGGTTTGTGAAGTGATGTGGTCTAGATTCATTACTTTTCTGTTGCTTTAAAGAACCACCATGGTCAAGGCAACTTGCAGAAGACTCTGCTTTGTCTTCTGACCCCAGATGGTCAGTCCCCAATGGTGGGGAGCATGGCAGGAGGCCACGGGCATACAGGCAGAAGCAGGAAGCAGAGAACTCACATCGTGACTCACAAAGGCAAATTGGAGAAAGCAAATTGGAAATGGCGCAAGGCTTTTAATCTCAAAGTCTACCCTCATTGACATACTTCTCTCAACAGGGCCACACCTCTTAAACATCTCCAAACAGCTACATTGAAGACTGGGGGCCAAGTAGTCAATGCCTCAGACTATGAGAAACGGTTCTTTTTCAAACCACCACAAGAAGCTGACATATTAGAATCAAACAGGGAGGAGAAATAATCAAAAGGGGATGCTATTTATGTGCCTTGAGATACTAATGACACTTCCCCCAAATGTGAGTCATTTTCTTGTTGTATTTGGTTTTCTCAGGCATGGGTTCTGTGGTAGGTTGAGAATAATCGGCCCTCATAATCCCTTATGGAGTACCACTGCTAGGAAGTGTGGCTTTGTTGGAGTGGGTGTGTCACCGTGAGGGAGGGCTTTGAGGTTTTCTATGCTCAGGATACCACCCAGTGTCTCTGTCAACTTCCAGCTGCCTGGAGATGTAGGATTCTCTGCTCCAGCACCATGTCTATCTGCACACCACTGTGTTCCCCATCATGATGATAATGGACTAAACCTCTGAAACTGACAATTTTTTTTTAAAGAATTGTCATGGTCATGGTGTCTTTTCACTGCAGTAGAAGTCCTAACTAAGACAGGTTCCATCTCATGGAAACTTAACTCAGATCAGATAATATTGTTCATTTTCAATCTCACTAATCTTTGGGACCCCAGAAAGAATAAAACAGACTTTTGAAGGGAGCCCCAGTGACTTCCACATGGCCAAGTCAGGCCATGGACATTCTCTCAGAAGGTAGACTGTGCTCTGCCTAATCTCAGCCTCACTTGCTGTTCATATCTCCTCAAAGTTCTCTGGAATTTTAGCTCTTTCAGTAAAATTTCCACTGTGAATCAGGTTTTCCACCCCCGTCTGCAGTGAGTCAATGTGTATCCCAGATCATATAACATTATCTTCTCTATTTTCTCTTTCTTCTGGTAGGTTTGTTGGGGTTTATGTGCTGTAGCCTGAGCCTCCATCTCAGTAGAGAAAGATAAATGAGGTGATAGTGAGTTTGGAATCACACACTGCATACCTCCCCGCCAATCGCTTTGTCTCGTGTCGTTGATGTCGAGGCTCAGTCCTGGTCTTCTCTTAGAGCATTTCTGTGATGGACTGTCAAGGTAAAGCCAGGGGTCTCTCCTTTTCTTTCATGATGGACTGGGGACAGATGTAATAATGACACTTGAATTAGAGTAGGATATCAAGGAAATTGAAGCCCTGGCTGATGTCCAAACTTAGTCCGTGAAAATACACAATGGATAACTTTTAGAACTGAAATCAAGGTGACTGACATCTTTTGATTCATTTTTCTTATCTTCGAGCAAAACAGAGAAAAAGAATCAATGTGGGCAACTCAAATACATCAGCACAGACATACTCCTACTTCTGTATTTCCTGTGTTCTCCTCGGAGCAGGGAGGTTATTATGTGTGCATCACTGGGACAAATGTGAACTGCTGGATTTTTCTCTAGCAGTAGAGAAGTCGCATTCACATGGAGGCTGAGTTCCTTGTGTGGGGGCCCCATATTGCTTTATACATTCTTCTGAAGGATTAGTACCAGGAGACTGCAGCCCCAGGTGCATCAACTATGTGGTTAGGGAAAAGCAGTGGTTTTTTTTCTTTTAAAAATCAGAACATATGTACCATAAGAAGTTCTTGTTTAAAGGTCGCATGGAAATGATATTTAAGACACAGGAAATTGCTCATATGAAATGGCAGGGTGCGTATTGAGCTGGTTCCCTTTTTCTGAATGTAAACTTGTTACCCACATATATGTGTATGTATCTCCATATACATATGCATTATGTATCTGTGTTGTGTTGCATAGATGTGTATAAACACACACACTTATACATGTAGTACACACACACACACACACACACATATATATATATATATATATATTAGAGAATCATATTTTAATTGTGGTTTATATGTTGGGCCTGATACTGGTAGACAATATGTAATTGACTTAACTTATGCACGTGTTAGAGTAAAGATTAGTCGTTCTTAAGAGAATGAAATCGCTCCTTTCATTTGCTTTCCATTTTTATGAATCCCTCTGCTTTCTAATTTCTTAGGTATACTTCTTGACTTATATAATGTTTTAGTTTACCTAAATTAGCCAACTGATAACCTGGTTGTGTTATTTCTGGGCACTCTGTGGTAATAGTGATGAGGATGATGAAGATGACAATTATGGGGTCATAATGGAAATGATAGCAGTTATTAGTCATGGCATACTCAGGACATACCAAAGTTTTTACATAGCCATTATCTTCTGTAATTCTCAAATGACATTATAAATTCATTTCCCTTTTTTATGCCGTCTTAGTGTGACTATGCTCATGTATAGCAAAGTGATTTGCCTAAGGTCACAGATAGTGACAGCAAGCCAAGACTTCCGTTTCATTGTCTACTCTTGCTATCAGGTATAGGATGTTTTCCAGAAGGCAGAAAAGCTCATGCTAAACACATGGCTCACACATTCATGTGCAAACAAATGTTCCTGTTAAAACTAAATAGGTTATAAAGAAAAGAAGAACAGAATTCTACACAGCCTCAGGTTGGATCTCCAAGCAAAGATTCAACCTTGCCAAACAGAAAAGAATAAACATATATTGTTATCTTTATGTATAATAAAATAAATTATAATATTACATAAATAACATTCATAATATATTTTATGTTATCAGGCATCACAAAAATCCCTATGATCATGACCAACTTAATCTCACTTATGCATTATTAAGCAAACATTTATTCTCAATAAACAAACATTTCTCATGCAAGATGTTGTGCGGAATATAAGGTTTGTGCAGCTGCATGTGACATGTGAAGAAAATAAAAGAATATCCAACTAATTATGTCCGGGATGCAGTAAGGCTGGAAGGTCAAGACACAATGGCACAGGCAGCCGTTGCCTAAGACGCAATGACACAGGCTGTGGAACTGTCATGATAGGAATCTTTAAAGTTTTTTTTTTTCCTCAGAACTGGTTCATGTGAAAAGGTATCATGATTTCCTATGCTGAGAAATATTTTACGCTAAGAATCATACATGGATCCCTGAATCGATTCATACTCTTACCCTGACATGGATTTAGTTGTGAGGCAAGATCCAGAAGTTCAACTATCAGCTATCAGGTATCTGAATGTAATAAAGCTGGCCTTGCTTCAAACACACTCTTGGGGATTCTGAAATTGAAGACAGTATGGAGAGTACATGTTTACGTCATAATTTCAGGAGCATGGTTTTTATTTTAAAAATTTCTAACAAATCGATAATTAAGAATTCTAACATTCACTTCCAAAATTGTCTCTCAATAGAACATACAAGGAATCTAAAGCACATTGCGTAACTCTTCTATTGCAAGGTGTAGTCTAAATCCTTTCAAAAATTCCACTTTTCTCTCTTGCCAGCGTCTATCAGACTTACATAGGATAAATTAAAACAAATCTATTGTCTGATTGAAAATCACTAACATATGCCCAGTCAGTTTCTTTTGGAATTCTTATGAGCTTATGGGCACTCAGTAATGATTCCCCTTGCCATCTGGGAGTAGGGATGGAGGGGGAGGGTATTTTACTCTAAGAACTAAAGAATGGTTGCTGGTGTTAAGGCCATGACTTCCCAGGAGTTCAGAGGCTATAGTCATGCAAAAGCCTTGGGTTCACTGAGGAGATGCTGCAGAAGGACAGGTTAAGTACCAAGGTATTGACAGCCATCAATTCCCTGACACTCACAGACATCCCCTGTTGAGGAGCCAGCACATAGTCTGAAATTCACGGAGAGAAAGCAGTCTACTGATGAAGTTGCCAAGGAATCCTTAAATCAGAACTCAAGCCCCAAAGAAGAACAACAATTTCCAAAAAAAAATCACTTCCAGAAATCAAAATGAGCATATTTAAGGGGCCTTAACATTAGATTTTGAAATTTGAGTGTGTGATCCTTGCAACTCCATTCTGTTGTATAGCGTGTCAAATACCATGAGGTGAAATAGAAATTAAATCTATAGAAGTAGTTTTTGAACGCTATTTTTTGCTTCATTTAAATATTACCCTATGTTCACATTTGTATACATGATTGGAAAGCCAGAATAAAGAAAAGCTAATGTCACAAGTGATATTATAGCTAATTTCCCTCCATGTGTGTGTATATAATGTTGTATGTCTAAAAAATGAATGGGTGTTACATTTTCAGTAAGAACAATAATTGTCATTTTTTAGAAATAGCAAAATTGAATCCTAATTCTAGACTAATGCTGAATTGAAATAAATAAAATCCACCCCAGCACTAAAGTGCTAAATGCCATGACATAATCATTTTATGAAAAGTACCATAATTTGTTGAAATGACTACTTTGTATGATAAATAGCATTTTAGTTTTAGTACAAAATGAAAAGAAAAAAATCGGCCAGTACATCTTTTGAAGAACTCAGCACTAAGCTGGATGTAGTGGTGCTTGTCAACAACCTCAACATTGGCAAGATGGAGGAAGAAGAAGCCAGAGTTCAAGGTCAACCTGAGTCATCTGATATCCTACTTGAATAGAGAAGGATAGAATATAGGAATAGAAAGTGAGGGAGCTCAGAGTAGTGTTGAAAGACATCGGTGCTCATATGGTCAGGAAATAAAACCAAGCCATCTAATTTTTTAAGCTGCAAATAATTATGTTAGTACACATAGGAAAAGCCTAGGACATATTCCTTTGGAGAGAATTGGTATACATGAAAAAAAATCTTGAATGAAAAGATAGAAAACACATCTGAGCAAAATAATTTGGTGTTAAAATAGTAGCACCCAACAACTTTAATTCTCTGACAATAATTGATACAATGTATTTTGAGTTTCTCCAAGAAGCTAGCTCATTGGTGATAGACTATTGTCAGTTTTGTACAAATGTTCCACTTGGATGTGTCATAGTCATTGTCCAGCAGTATAATGTGTGACATTTTCATGAAGAAGTTTCCAGAAATCTAACTCATTTGATTTCTGAGCTGGCTAGGTTCTCTTGTGGCATTAGTCATCAAGCATGTTGCTTAGAACCTAATTATTCCTGAAGCCAAGACAAAAAAAAATCCCAAAACAAAACAAAAACAAAGCTCCCAAGAAAGACCATATGAATTGATTAATTACACAGCCAAACATGGGAGAAGATTCAATTTATTAATTTTAAAATCTAAACTCTCTTTGGTTCCAAAACTGAATAATATTGATGATACAAAATCAATACTACAGACCTGGGACAGTAAGATGGCTTAATGGGTAAAGACACTTGCTGACAAGTCCTTAGACCCGAGTTCAATCCTCAGAAGCCACTAAGTCCATAAATTTGCGCTCTACTTGCTTGTATGTGTCGTGCCATGCATGCATGCAGCATACACAAAATAAATAAATTATAAAGACATTTTAAAGGCTACTCCAGTCCTTCAAACTAATACAACAACATAGCTATCTTCTCAGGATGAGACACTGCACTTTTCCTAAGAGCAGAAAAAAAAACAAACAAAAAACATTAATTTCATTCAATAAAATTAATTTATGGTTTATTTCAAGAAGGTATTTCTAATCAAGCCAGGGTCCTTATCAAATCACTAAGTGTTTGCACCACCAGAGGGTGTTGTTTAATTAGGAGCAGATAGTCAAAATTGCATGGGCACTAAAATCTAGTATACTTGGGGGAAGATACATAACCCAATGATACCTAACACACTAACACCCATATATAATTATAAATTTAGAAAGCATATGGAGAAAATGCATGAAAGGAAAGCTTGAGACTTGAGTGGCATGTCAAAGATTTCTAAGGGAGTCCATAAACCCCCACGTTGTTGACTTGAACGGGGGCAGGAGGAAATAGTCAGGCTGCATTAAAGAAAGAGAGGCAGACACATGCTTGAAGGTCTGAGACAGGGAGGCATACGTCATATCTAGCATTGGTAAGGAAGAAGAGTAACACAGCCCAGAAGCATGCAGGGCTCAGAGTGGGCCTCATTTTAGAGCTAAAAATGGGCAAATGTGAAGCCAGTGGTTGGGGTGTTCTCGGCCGTGCTAACTGCCTCTTCTCATTCAAGCAGTTTTAAATAGGTTTAATTGTGAGAATCGTGGTTTAAGAACAGACTTGGTCTTAGGTTATCTTAAAAAGGCACTCCACTAAAATGACTAAGTAATTGTTATACATCATGTGTAGTCATGAGCAAAATTTCAGAGCTGAGCCCAGAGAAGGCAGAAGCTATGTAATCGAGCATCTGAAATGTTGGTCACATGGCTCACATTGCTTCTTCTAACACTCTAACCAGCCTATGTCTCAAAGGTTAAAAAAGTTTCCCAACATGAAGGAAAGGAAGAG
This sequence comes from Bramus lutescens, assembly GCA_001685075.1. Classification (NCBI taxonomy): domain Eukaryota; kingdom Metazoa; phylum Chordata; class Mammalia; order Rodentia; family Cricetidae; genus Bramus; species Bramus lutescens. Next base: position 329,418 of record LOEQ01002796.1, read on the forward strand.
GCTGTATTCCAATTCAGGTCTTCCAAATGTGACCACTTCTGCTGGCCATTCTGCCTTAGACACTCGGCTGGAGAAGTAGCTCAGCAGTCAAGAGCACTTGCTACTCTTCCAGAGGATGCAACTTCATTCCCTATCCCCCATTTCAAGCAACTCACAACCACATGTAACTACTCCAGGACCAGATCTGATGCTGTCTGCTGGCCTCTGTGGACACCTGCACAAATACATACACACATACATAAAAAGGTGTATTAATCTTAAAAAAAAATGGTAAGTAATAATTCTTCAAAGGTCATGGCTCGAAGAGCATCTTCAGTGCTGGACTTTAGAAATAAAAAGTCCAGGCGCATGTCAGTAGACTCACCCATTTTACCCATTTGTTTATTCTTGATTCATAAATACGAGCATTTAAACAGTTAAACTTGGCTGAATAAACATGAGCTGAACACAAAGATGGTGAAGTATCTTTGAGACAAGGAAATAAACAATCAGGGAGAGGAAAAGGTTGGGAGACACAGGGTCTGCCTTCGGAAAGCTTCAATTCAGAAAGTTGGTCTAACATCCTCATGGTTGCAAAATTGTGCAGTGTCTCAGCAAGGCAGATTCTGAATATTGCCTGCCGTGCCCTGCCAGAGCAAGTCTGATATAAATGGGCAGATAGGTACAGAAGATCACTCCAAAAAATTTTCATTGTTTGGGGGAGATGTCCATATTTAAAGGCATTTCACAACTTTTCTTTACAGCTCAGCTGTAAAGGATGCTGTTCTAAACCCAGGCCCATGGTTAGTTAGAAGAGCCTGTGGGTAGACTTGAGTAAATTAATTCTTCTATTGATTCTTTCTTCTCACCTCCTTCTCTATGTCAGATAACTCTACTAAAGAAGGGATAAAGAAAGGGAACCTCTCCCAAACTGTTTTTGCTTTAACAGCACTGGGGTTGGAACCCAAGATGCCAGCAAAGTAAGACATCACTGACCTAATCCTCTTCCTGTTTATTTTGTTTTGCTTTGTCTTAAAAACACAGCAAGTTGGGCTACTGAGTTGCTGGTCTTGACGGGATGTGGTTGGCGTAAAGGAAGGTAAAACTAAAACAGATCATGGAGTCCTTGACGATCAAATGAGAGTGGTTAGACTTTCTATATTACAGCAGAGAGAAAAATTCTGAATCTTGAAGAGTGTGTGCGTGCGTGTGCGTGCGTGTGTGTGCGCACGTGTGTGTGTGTGTGTGTGTGTGTGTGTGTGTGTGTGTGTTTGAAGAGCCAATCTCCTAATTAGGGGACATACACTGAAATGGATAATATTTTTTTTCTAATTGAAGAAATGAATCAAGGACATTAAGGTCATTGTTCTATTCTCAGCTTCCACTGAGAGCTAGTGTGTGCTCAGCCTAATACTTCCCCATCTTACTATTGTAACAGCATTACTAGACATTAGTCTCCAGATTAATTTGAGATTAGCAATCTTTCACTTCAGCCAACCTTCAGTGCATCCAAACAAAAACAACTTCCCCATGTCACACAGTAGTGCCTCCTCCTGCTTTCTGTGGTATAGATGGTCAAACAGTTGATGGTTTCTTTCGTTTAAGAGCATGCTCAACATGGGTTTTTGACATTTTCCTGCAGCTCAGACATCTTCCATATCAGATTTTAATAATATCTGGACCCATAACCTTTTGCTTCAAAATTGGTTTTGTCAAGAAATCAAAAGTAGGAGAGTGTCTATATTAAATATTGATTTTTTTTTAAAAAAAGACCTCTTTTTTCTTGCCCTTTCTTTACAGAAGGTAAAAGAAGATAATAAAAGGGTTAATAGCCCTTTATTAAAAATTTTCACCAATTTTTTCCCTTCATCTTTATTCTCTGGCTTATAATAGTGCAGTTTGGGTAATATTTAATTGCACAAATACAAATATTTATTAAAATATTTTAATAAAATTCAGTCTACTATAAATTTGATTTTGAGATACTCTGTCAAGGAAGAATTTAATTCAAAGCAAAACATGCCACATGGTGGTGGTGCACACCTTTAATCCCAGGAGGAAGAGGCAGGTGGATGTCTGTGAGTTTGAGGCCAGCCTGGTCTACAGTGAGTTCAAGGATAGCCAGGGCTACACAGAGAAACTGTGTAGTTTTGAAAAACCAAAACCAAAGCAAAACACAATGTGAAGAAATAAATTTGGAAAGAACATTTTTTATTTCACTTTATTATCACCATTATTATTATTGTTGTTACTATGACTACTATTTGGTTTTAAAAGGAATCTTGCTGTCCATACAAATTGCCCTCAAGTGTGCAATCTTCCTGCATAAACCTCCAGGGTATTGAGATTACAGGTGTGCATCACTGTGCCCAATTATTATGTCAAAATTTTAAGGGCGCGTTTTCAATGCACATTGTACTAGTTTCATGTCTGTTGTTGTGAGAAAGAACACACTGCCCCAAAATCAACTTAGAGAAGAAAGAATTCATTTCAACTCTGATTCTAAGTTTACAACCCATTATTGCGGGGAAGTCAAGGCAAGAGCTGAATCCATCATATCCACGGTCAGAACAGAGAGAGTAAATGCTTGGACCTCTGCATGTTTTATTGCTAGCTGTCTCCATGCTGACACGATTCTGAGACCAGCCTAGATGGTGCTGCCTGCCCCCTTCAGAGTGAATCTTCCCAAGTCAATTACCTCAGTTAAGAAACACCTCTCTCTCTCTCTCTCTCTCTCTCTCTCT
>LOEQ01002796.1:336474-348005 GCA_001685075.1 Bramus lutescens
AGAGAGAGAGAGAGAGAGAGAGAGAGAGAGAGAGAGAGAGAGAGAGCAAGCTTTGAGCCTTGGGCAGAACTTCCATGATTCTCATACTACAAAAAAATTGAACCTTCATTGTTGTTATTTGACACTGGAAATTAAAATGAATACCAAGAGATTGAAGCTGGCAGGGCAAGCAGAGATGCAAGTTGAAAAAAGAAAGAGAAAAATATTGGGGTTTTGTTTAAAGAAGTAAGTGGCATTTCAGAATCGAGGGAGATACAGAAATCCCCTTCGTCCTCTAGTTGCAACAATCAATTTTGTTACATAGAACCTGAAATTTCAGAGTTTTCAGATAGATTTTCTCATGCAGAGATTTAAGGACCTCAAACATTAGGCATGGTGCTGATAATTCTGTTTTATAGAAGACAGCCGTGGGGCTTAAAAGACTTAAGTTCAGAACCAACATGCAGCCCAGAAGAACACACTCTACCATTTCAGGGGAGCTCACCTAAGAATCATCTGAGTTTTTCCATGATGGAAAAGAATCACTTACTTGACATTTATGAAACTAGAGAAACGGATCGGTGGTTAAGAACACTTGCTGCTTTTGCAGAGAACCCGAGTTCAGGTCTCAACACCCACAGGGCCCACCACGTCCTGGAACTCCAGCTCCGGGAAATCTGACACCCTTTTCTGGCCTCTTCAGTCACCTGCAGGCATGTGGCATAAAAATACAAAGAGACATACACATACACGAAATTTAAATTAAAAAATAAATCTTAGTTTCCATTCATATTCTCCATATTCTTGCATCCCAGTTGTTCTAGATGACCAGTTTCATCCCGTCATTCCTGAAGTAATTTGCGCTACACACATGCAAACCACAATGTCCTAAGGATTTCAGCTCTAACCACACGTGAGCTCTGCTTGGGAGAGAGCTCACTGAAAGTGAAGAAAATGTCCAGTTTTCATGATGTCCTTGTTACCTTTGAGTCAAAGGGATATTTTAGGGTTTAATGACATAGCCATAAATCAATGACATAACCATGCTGGTACCAAAATTATCTTCCTAAAATCCTATGGATGATGATGCCCACTAAAACACCAGACACAAAAGCAGAGCAGGTCAAATCAGGGTGAATGGGTCAGCCCCCTGTTTTTGGCAGCCTTGATGTCTTGTGAAGAAAAGGCCCATCATTCTAAAACTGAGTACCGAGGAGAGGAGAAGAGCTCAGTTAGTGCCATGATGCACATGAAAAGCTGTTGGCTTCCACATTAGAAGGCTCTGCCTTCAAGAATGTCATTTCCCCTAATAGCAAAATGTTTACACAGTTTTACAGATAAAGGTATTAGAACCTAGTACCTCAGCACTTTTAATGAATACTATATTTTTATACCTATAAAAAACAGGTGGTTCAAGTTTTGTCTCTACCAACAATTACATAGTTAGGCTCACCAAGTTACTCAACAGATGATGATTGGTGGTTTGCATCAAAGATTCAGGTTTTGACTACACTATTTCTTCTTTAAATGTTGGTTACATTCGTGTATACACATATATGCATGCACACATAACATACACACAAGCACATTCACTAACATGAACATACAGTCATGCATAAACATGTAACACATGCACATGTTCATTCACATTCACACACATATGCTTACTTGCACATTCACTTGTATGTACACACATACATGCATGCATTCACACACACATACATGCACATACACACATAGTGTGCATACTCCTAATCATGTTATTTCACTTAGAACACTAGTCACTTAAGTTGAGAGCAGAAAATAATGGCTTCTTGGTAGACTTTATTTGTCTACTTGTCAAAATGGATTATGGTATAAATGGTACAGTATTGAGAATAATTAAGAAAAAAACACTTTTTATAGCTTTAGCTCTTTCCCCCCAATAACTTCCCTCTAAAGAAATGTGTAATCATGGTAGTGATGGTGGTGATGATTGGTGGTAGTCTCTCTGTCTCTGTTTCTCTGTCTCTGTCTCTCTCTGTCTCTCTCTCTCTCTCTCGTGTATGTGTGTGTGTGTGTGTGTGTGTGTGTGTGTTTATAAAACATGCCAGCACTGCAGACACTTAGAGTCAAACACTCTCTAAAGCCAGGTTGTAAAGTCTATGGCTGCCGTGGCTACATTGCCAAGTGTTGCTTTATAAATTTTCCCACCTATATTTTACCTCAGTTTCCCAATATCTGGCTAGGTAAGATTACAGACAGTTTGTATGCATAATGAAGAAAGGCAAGAAGGAAATCACCCTTTAGGTCAATTATCAAATTCCCACAGCCCTAAGTTGGCTTAGTAGGAGCACTGGCGTCTGGGGTGCTGGACGTGCTGACTTGTTTGTGCCGAAGCCTGAACTGAAGGGTGAAACATAATTGGATTATTTGTTTAACTGGAATGCTATTTTTAGATAGAGAGCTTTCTTGGTAAGAAAACAAACTCATAAAATAAATGTATTCTTAGAGTTTGTATCACAATTGCTCCCAAAAAGTTTCAAGAAAGGGACCCCACTAACTAACCCATAGATTTTATAGCTCTCTAAGATGGTTCAGCATCTGCATCCTCCATGCGTTGGGGGTCAGACAGTGAACTCTCTCCTCAGTACCTTCCACTTCATATTCTAGGCTCAGGTAATGTTTACCGGGTCCCTGGAAATGTCCCACACCTTCATCCTCTCTTGCATGTCATGAAGCTGCTTTGCTGTTACTTCACTGTGACAGTTTTTCCACACCTGTCCTCAATTCTTAGAATTGCAGCACCCAGGCACAGAACATCAGCAAAGGAGGAGATGCCAGTCAAACCATGATGTCCCAGAGACACGCCATTGGAATGGAAAATATCAAAGAGTGGGTGAGAGCTTTTCCCATGATTTATGATCAGTTTCATAAAGTTGCAAAAGTTTTTGGCACAAGAATTGTAAAAGAAGATGTGTTTCCTTCATTAAACCTGTATCACCTACGTGCTGATGTGCTTAACATTAATAAACACATGCATTAGAAGCACAACTCTTACAAGTATATAGAAACATACCTAAAGTGTATCATATTACAGCATATTAATTATATTGTCACAAATTTAGGTATTCTAATTATGTCTATATTTAATATATAGTTGTGCATAATAACATCTTTCTTTAATCAGAGTAAACTCAAGTTTGCAGCATAAATGAGAAGGGATCTGAATTACCCATAAACCTCTTCCACTCATACATACATAATCTCCCTTCTTAATATATCTTGCATCTTGGTGATATGGTAGTCCAACATCTGTATAGATTTGGGGAAGGGTATCACACAGTGCAGGTTGGCTAAAACCTCACTATGTAGCTGAGAATGACTTTGAACTTCTAATCTTTCTGTCTCCACCTTCCACACACTATTATAGGTGTGTACCACCACATCAGGTATATGTGGTGCTGGGGGTTGAACACAGTTTTGAGAGCTGTTTTGGATATTTTAGTTCTCCATAGCATCTTTAGACTCAGTTCCTCACCACTCACAAAATAGTTTGATGATGCTATGGTTGAGATGGCATCAAATACGTGACAAGTCATGGATCACTTGACATATTGACAATGGTGAGTCTGCTTAGCCATAAACAAGAGCCATCTCTCCAGCTAGTCCATCTTCCTGCAAGGACTGTGGACATAGCTTAGAGCTAGAACTTATGCCTCATAGATACAAGGTCCAGTGTTTGACTCTCAGTACTGTCCAGAAAACAGAAAGACTGGTTTAACTCCTCAGTATTAGTAGTTTTATTATCTATATCTATGTCTCTATATATCTGATTATATATGTATTAATATAACATGTATTTTAATATAGATGTACATGTAACACATATGTACTTTAATGTTTTATTAGATTCATAACCGTGTTTTATTTTTCACAGTGACATTGTGATTATGAATTTTAGTTTCAACATCTATTTTTTTACTAGTATAGAAAAAGAAGATTTACTCTTGAATATCAACCTTTATTCTACAACTTCTTCATTAGATCCAGTAAAGTTTTTTTTATTTTCCCCACCAAACCTTTAGGATTTTCTACATATAAAAGTAGATAATGTCAGCAAAGACACTTTTATTTCCTCCTTTCCAATGAACATAACTCTTATCTTCTTTTCTTATTTTATTGAAGTAGTTGAGGATATATAAATACATATTTGTTATTATATATTCATTATGTTTATATATAGCATCCATATAATAGAAAAAGATGTTTGCCAAAATTCAGTGATAGAATGGCTCTTTTTCTTCACACATCTTATATTTTGCAAGTTGATAATAACCTGATTGCAAACAGTTTACAGAGGGGACTCAAGACAAACAAGGTCATTACCGCTGAAAAATGTTTTCTAAAATAAGATGCACTGTTGAGTCACAGAGGAGAATAGAGCAAGGCATGCATTATCATTCAAGTTCTAGTAGAACTTCTCTGTGCCACTGCGGACAAGTCACTCGCTTTTCATCTTAACTAAAATAGTAGTATTTATCCTGATAATGTGTTACTCTGTGAGTTAAGTGAGTTGTATGCAAAGCCACACAGGAGAGACATCAAGAAGCAAGTGATAAAAATATTTGATCTTCCTGTATGGATTCCACCAAGGTCCCTGTCTTCCTTGGTCACTTCTCTCCCTTTGTACTGTGGATTTGGTATGAACAACTGAGCAAGAGGGGTGTTTCAATTTTGCATAAGAGTAGCTATGCCCTTGGAAGAGGTCACCTGACATCATTATCCTGTCTATTTGTGACACAGCTTTTGTAGTCTTGAAATATTTTAGCCTAAAACAGTAATAACATGCTTTGAAATTTACTTAAAAATTTAATGAGAAGGATATGTCCTCCAAGATTTAGTAGGGGATCTAAGTTTTTCTCAAAACCTAAAAATAAAGGCACACTGAATTTTTCTTGCTGAATTATGGATTATTGAATAATATTCTATGTATTCAGAGCAAAGATAAGAAATATTACAATTATTCTCTTTCATTAAACAAATGGACAAACACTAATTTTTTTCTGGTTAGAATTTTAAGGCAGTGTAAAACAGGCACACGCCTTTATTCCCAGCACTAGGGAGGCAGAGACAGGCAGATCTCTGTGAGTTCAAGGCCACTTTGGTCTACAAGAGCTAGTTCCGTGACAGGCCCCAAAGCCACAGAGAAACCCTGTTAGTAAATTCAGATTTAAAGTCAGTTAAAGTAAATACTAGATTTTTTTATAATTTTAATATGGAACTTATCAAACTGTGCTATGTGTTATACTTTATTGTAGAGTATAATAAAATCGACAATAATCTTTAAAACATTATTACATTTGTTCTTTAACTATTACAAAATATCGACTTACTAAGTGTAAGATTTAAATTAGCCACAGGGTAAGTCTGACCTTAAGGACTCCATTATATTTCCTTTTTAGGGTGTTCATCTAAAAGGGGTGGCATTTTTCTTATTAAATTAAGAATGACTCTTGGAAAATGTTGACAGAAACACACTGTTGACTGAAATCCATGTTGAAGTAGACAATCTTCTGCATACTGATGGTCTCTAATCCTGATGTCTGTGGGCTGTCTCTGTTCAACAGACCTCGGAGTTCATAAATGAATTATCCATGGTATGTGATCCAGTCTGGACCCTAGGACTCCATCAAACGCTGCTGTTAATATTGATCCTTGGACGGTGGCTTCTGCCCATTGGAGGAACTATTACTAGAGACCAACTCTCAGAACTTCTTCTGATGTTTGTGGGGACAGCGGCGGACATACTGGAATTCACCACTGAGACTCTGAAGGAAGATAATGTCAGGTAAGGTCAGAAGCACCACGCTTCTGTCTCATAATCTCGAATTTGTACTTTCCGTGAAAAATGTGTTTAAAGATATCTTTATGTCATGGCTCAAGGGATGAATTATTTAGTAAACTGTTTGCTGTGCAAGCATCAAGACCTGACTTTGGATTCCCAGGTTCCCATGTAAATACTAGGCATGGTGGTGTGTGTCTATGATCCCCACACTGGAGATATGGAGACAGGTAAAGCTCTATGGCTTTCTGTCTACCCATTCAAGCCAAATCAGTAAACTCCAGGTTCAGCGGGAGACTCAGAAAATAATGCTGATAGATGAACATACCCAACATAAAACCTCTGGGCTTCATATGCACTTATACACACATGTGCAAGCACATCAAGCAACATGCACACCCGTGAACATATATATTTAGATACATACTAGGAACCAATCTTTATAGTAAAAAGGAAAATGCAGAACAGAGACTTTGCCTGTGAAAGGGACAGGATATATCTAGCCTGGATTAGACCAGACCACCATATATTTGCCCCATCAGTCCAGGAGGGCCAGGGCAGAACCACAGTGACTAGAGGCATCTGGAGACCCTCTGGTGTCTCTTCTATCTTCAGTCAGGTGTCAGGAGTATAGTCAATGGCATTTTCTCTTAGATAGTTACAAGAGACATAGAGAAATTGTCCCTTTCTGCAGCTGAAGAATTTACATTTCCCAGCGAGAAGGCAGAATGGAGCAGATGAAGTTTTATTGTATGAAATTTTATATTTAGTCAGTTTTGTTAAAGCGCCCAAAGGCTTTCTGGTGGAGATGCCTATAAATTAAAACTTATTGAGTTGGTACTTTTATTTTTGCCACAAGCAAATAAACTCAGAATCCATGATCACATCTGTTTATGGAGCTGCTTTCTTCCCATTAGGGATTTGAGTCCCCACGCCTGAATGTACTTTAAGCTTGGGTTGTTTTGTATGATGCTATAAAAATAAATTGGAATGAGGCTGGCATTTAATGCTACAGTTTACTTTATCCCAACTCCTCAAACAACTTAGCATAAAGACTGAGCAAAACGTACCAACTTATTAAATAAACTTGATTTCTCAATTATAGTGTGTGAATCATTATTTATAAATAAGGGATTTTTTTACAAGAGCACTCATTGTTTTGTGCATACTAATTTTTCTTTTAGTTTATTAAGTTGGCATTCTTTTTTTGAGGAAGTCAATATGAATTGGATTACTGTGGTCATAGTGTTTATTTTAGTCTGATGGTTTCAATGCCTTATGGTTGATCAGCACTTTGCATTGTATAATGCTTTCAAATATGCTTAAGGTAATTACAATACAATGTCCTTACTAGAGGAACAGGAATGGATTGTGATGGAGCATATGTGATAATGAATGTGGAGAGTTAGAGAGAAACAACACCATAATGATAACAAATTACCCCTGTCTGAAAATGAATGCGTACATGCTAAATATCTAGAGGACAGAGGCAACACAGGATAGCAAAAAGACTTGGGGAGGGCTATGTTTTATGGTGCTCATTGCGAAATGAGAGAAATGCCAAACCCACTTATCTTAATGGGCTCTATGAGCCCCATCCAGAAGCATCATCAAAGAGTAATGCATCCCATGTTTACCAATAAATGTTGATTGTTAAATAAGTTTATTTAATTGGTTGACCCATAAAAAGGATGCTTGGAAGTCACTAGGCATTGTTTAATTGACTTAGAACTGGTTTTTTATGTGACATGTGCCAGGTAGTGTGTTGGGCAGAGCTTGGGTAGTAAAACCATAAGCAAGTTATGAACGAAAGAGCACTCAGTTCAGCCAGAACAGGATTGTTTTGGTTCAGCAAGAATTTGAAGAGCACTTGATATTTCAAAACATCATCAATCTCCCAGTTCTTTCTGTCACTTACAATTCAATCTGAATACTTTCTGAGCATATATTTTGGAAAAATTGAACCTGCATTTTATGCAAGTTGATGCTTAATGGAGCTGAATAAATTATAGTTGGCCCTTGTATCTGCAGGCTTTTCAGCCGTGGACAGAAAGAAAGCTAGACATGATTCCAAGTTTATTGTAGAATGTGTTTGGATCATTTGTTAATGATATGCAATGTTCTATAAGAACTTGAGTCCTACAAACACCCTCCCACGGAGAGTATAGGATTTTATTACAGACTCTATTTTTAAATATCATTTTCAATTTTATTTTCTCAAATTGAAGTAATTTTGTTTAGAAGACCCCTGGACTGTGCCAGTGGACTTTTGTAGTTTCCCGTCTGTACCCTTCCACTTCTGTGATACCAGTGTCCCTCATTCTATGGTCAAGTCCCAGAATATATCTCGAGATTATTCCTCTCTTCTAATAGCTTGCTTCTAAGTTCTAAGTTCTTATCTCGGATCTTACCTATAATATAAGAAATGATACCAAAAATGCCAATTTTGTGTCTCTGTGTGTGTCCTTAGAACAAGGGGCTGGATCACATGGAATGATAGTTACAGATGGTTGTTAGTCCTATGTAGTGCTGGGAATTCAACCCAAGTCTGTCACTGATGAACCACCTTTCTAGTCCCACAATTATATATTATGAACAGCATAGTTTTATATTGTACTGGCTTTTCTCTTTTGGGTCATTTTTCTTGGTAGCATATATAAGAAATAATAACAAATCCAAAATGGAAACTTTAAGCTGGTCTGTGTGTGTGTGTGTGTGTGTGTGTGTTTCCATTTGATTTACTTTTGTGTACACTGTGAACTAAACTTTCAATTTCAATTTATTTGGCACTGACACAGAATTGTTTGTTGTACCAGCTTGGAATAACTGACTCAAAAATATTTGTTGAAAATGCTCTTTCTGAGTTCATTTGCCTTATCTACTCAAAATCAATTGACTCCAAGTGTAAGAGCACAAAGGATTCATGTGTTTGTATTTATATCAATATTGCACTATTGTCACTGTGGCTTATGGTGACTTTTGAGGTAGGATACTCTAGACACTGTAGCTTGGCTTCCTAAAAATATTGATTCTGGTAACCCAGGGACTGTGCATAGTCACATGGCTATGATTACCTTGCAAAGTTTTATAAACACACACACACACACACACACACACACACACAGAAATCCTTGTGGTCTTGGCAGGAAGTGAAGTGATCTTAAGGACCTGTTGGGAAGGTTCAGAATCTTGACGTTTTGTGAAGAGTCTGAGCTTAAACATTCTTCAATTCGCCTTTGTTTTTTAATTATTTCTCTACTTTCTAAGTGGTTCTCTTGTGTCTTTTATTATTTCTTATATCCTTTCTAATGGAGTTTTATTACTTTTGTTTTCTAATTTTTAGTTGCACTAGTAAAAAAAATATTTACCTGTATAGTGATTTTGTAACCAGCAAAATGATTTTGGAACACACAAAACTTGCTTATTTTGCTTTTTCTCTAAGTTTCCACTATATGTTATATCATGCTATTCATTAGTAAAGGTACTTCTGATTGTCACCATTGTATGTTCTGTGAATTCCTTTTTCTTGTCTTATTCTATTACCTAGTATCTTTTCTCTACTTAGGACAAAAGCAGTGGGATTATACATTTCAGTCTTCAGAGATGAACATTCTGTCTGTCTCTGTTAAGGATGGTGTTGGCATTAGACATACACAGGCAATCTTTATTAACTTGAGCAAATGTCTTTTTATTTCTAGATTAATGAGTTGTTCTTACGTATATTGAATATCATGAAGTCTGTCTTTATTAATATGATTTTATTTTGGTTTCCCTTTATTACATTAACTGATTTTCAAGATGTTAAACCACCTTGGATGTCAGTATAAATTGAACTTAGTTGGGTTTATAATCCTTTATAACATGCTTTTGATGTGCCAACGATTGTCATTTCTTCTATCTTGTATATGTGGTGTGCTGTTTGCCAGTATTGTGTCTAATGGCGCCTTGTTCTGACTTCTGAATCAGACTAACCTTGACTTTGAGAAACACCTCAGGAAGCAGTCCCTTTATTTTTATATTTTGAAAGCAGTTTTTGTATAATTGTTATTATTTCTTTGAAGATTTTAGAATTTGCCAAAGGCACAATCTGAACCAAATCTCTATGAGAAGCTGTTTACTTTTCCTTTTCTTCTTTCTTTTCTTTCTCACCTCTCTCTTTCACTCCTTTATTTTATCTAATGACTAACTCAATAGCATTACTTCCTCTAGGACTAATTAGATATTTCACATTTTTCTGAGTTATTCTTCCTAGGATATTTTTAAATCTTCCATCTAAGTAGTCCATCCTTTGTCATGAAGTTATAATACCATTAAAATACATTTTCTAATTTCTGTGGAGTCAGGAGTGAATCTTCCTTTTCATTCCTGGCTTTAAGTGTTTGTTCACTCACTCTGCTTTTGTACAAAGGGTGATGGGCATGCTTGCTTGTTTATGAGTGTAGAAAGAGGTCCCTTGTTTGTTTCTCAGCTGCCTGGCACTCAGACCCAAAATAACCACACAGAAACTGTATTATTAAAATCACTGCTTGGCCTATTAGCTTTCGCGTCTTGTTGGCTAGCTCTTAGATATTAATTTAAACCATCTACATTAAGCTGTGTATTGCCACCTGGCTGTGGCTTACCAGGTAAAGTTCTGGCATCTGTCTCCCCCAGGGCTACATGACTTCTCCCTGACTCTACCTCCTTTCTCCCAGCATTCAGTTTAGTTTCCCCAACCTAGCTCTTCTTTACCCTATCACAAGACCCAAACAACTTCTTTATTAACCAATGGTATTCAAAGCATACAGTGGGGAATCCCACATCATATGAGGATTATTGATTTTTTAAAATTATTTTTTCCAAATAAACAGGTTTGGGTTTTACTGACTTGATTGATAGTCTGTTTTACAATTTATTTCTTTCTGTTCTATTTGAGTTTTTTTTTCTTTTGTATGGCTGCCTGAAACTATATTCAACCAGAGCGCTACAATTAACCAGACCAGCTCAAAAACAACAAATATAATTGAAAAATGGGGAAACTCACATGACCGGGGTAAAAATTCTGTTCTGATGTCCAAAAACATTGTGCAAAGAGAGTGCATGCACCTGGATTCCTAGGTTTTCTTCCCTTGCCCCAGGCGGCCACACCCTAGCCAAATGTGATTGGCTCAGCTTCCCCAATATCTCCCCCTTTTGTCTCAACAAAATCTAACCAAACCCAATACAATTATATACAATAGGAACAGATACCAAATATAAAACTATAAGCAACAAACAATATTAAGCAAGAAACACATAACAAAGTTTTACTAAGCATTCTATTTCAAGGAGTCTAAATAATGTATTGAAATTAAGTTTAGCTAAGTCATTAGGAGGGTAACTATAATTATCTAATCTTCAACTCCATTAAAGATCTGAGAAGGGAAGTAATATTACTTGAGCAACCAGGAAGTACAAACGAGACACTTCCAAATGTGCAACAAATGATAGAGACAACCGACTACCTGGGCAACTACCCAAAATCTCATTTGCAATGTTGAGGCAACCGACTTTGGCTAAGGCCTAACATAACTGTCATACCATTTCAAAGGCAAGAAACTTTTCAGAACTATCATACCCTGTCTTGGCAGGATATGACAATCCTGTTTTTATCCATTTATGGATACTCTGTATCTCGGTCAATGGTCTAGGTATGGGCTTTTCTTTGCCCAAAGGCCAGTTCTGCCAAGAAGACAAACTCCAAGTGGAG
>LOEQ01002796.1:353117-365617 GCA_001685075.1 Bramus lutescens
TCTATCTATCTATCTATCTATCTATCTATCTATCTATCTCTATCTATCATCTATTTATCTGTCATCTGTCTATCAATCATCTATCATCTATCAATCATCTATCATATATCTATGTATCTACCTATTATCTATCTATCATATATTTATCTATATATCTATTATCTGTCTATCTAACACTAGAGTTACTTTTAGATTGAGTCATGCACAGTTCCAGTAAAATGATACAGTTTGTAGTCAGTCTGTAATTTGAGCAGAAATGGTGATGAAACCTTTAAACTCTTAGAGCTGTACCCACTGAAGACATACACTAAGAGGCACATTTAGGATCAGAAAATGTTTATGAGATCTTCATCTTTTCATTTAAACAGGGTACTGCTGGGTCTTCACTGAACATGCCTATAATTTCTTAATCAGCTGAGTGCACAGAATTTATCACATTCCTCCATAACTTCTTTTTTTTAGAAATTCTTTACTAAAGTTGAATTCTATTCATCACTCATATGAGTGGACTTACAGCCTTGAAGCAGAAAGTGTACATTTCTCTTTTTATTTCTAATCAAGCCCATCATCTGTGGATGAGCACATTTCTGAGTATGAACTAACATTCTTTCTCTTCTTCTTCTTCCTTCCTTCCTTCCTTCCTTCCTTCCTTCCTTCCNCGAGATGTTGCAGGTATCTGTGCCCAAATAGATGTGGCATGGTCCCAACTGGCTGGAGCCTTAAAGGACTCCAAAAAGCCCCAAGGTCAGGTGCCAAGTGAAAGTGTATTTGACTGGTGCACTAGAATTAACAAGACCAGCTCAAAAACAACAAATTTAATTTAATAATTGAAAAGCGGGGAAACTCAAATGACCAGGGTGAAAGTTCAGAGGTCCAAAAACACCATGCTAAGAGAGCCAGTGCACCTGGATTCCCAGGTTTTCTTTCCTTGCCCCAGGTGGCCACACCCTAACCAAATGTGATTGGCCGAGCTTCCCCATCAGCTGCCTTGGACTATCTGCAGTTTTCATTTCTTAGATTACTAATTTATTTCCTTAGATCACTAATCTTCCTTCCTTAGCATAACTTCCAAAGCCATGTGTTTCCTTCTCAGCATTGCCATCTTAACAGCCTATAAGTTCTGATGTGTTATCCCTTTATGAAATATAATTGAAAATATCCTCCAGTTGTTCCTGTTCATCTCTTCTTGGCTTGTGATTACTTGTCAGTGACATGTTTTAAATTCTAAGTAAACAGAGATTCCTCAAATTTCCTTCCTTTTTATTTTAATTTCATTGTAGTCTGTTAGTATCATTAAAATTAGTCCAATATTATCAATTTATTGTTTCTTGGTTTATGGTGACAGATATATTTGCCCTCTGGAGCAGTGGTTTTCAAGTGTGGGTCATGGCCCCTTTATGGGGTGAATGATCTTCTCACAAGAGTCACCTAAGACCATCCAAGAACATGGATATTTACACTAGGATTAATGAACTAGAAATGATAATACTTTTATAATTGGGGGTCGCCGCAACATGAGGAACCGTATTAAAGTACTGCAGCATCAGGAAGGTTGAGAACCACTGTCTTAGAGTGTTCTTTCTTAAGAAGAATGTGTTCTTGCCTACACTCTACAATAGGTTGGTGCTGATATGATTACAGTAAACCACAACAGCATCATTCCATTGCACTGCCAATCCAGGCTCCATCTGCTTCATGAAGGACCATAGTTCCAGTTTAATCTCCTCCTTTGTTCTATTACAGCAATACATATATTATGCATTGGTATGGTATAGCACACAATATAGGTTTGTCCTTTACAATAGTTTCATTTTAAAAAGGATGAGAAGCCTTCCCATCCTGCATGGCATCATTTGGTGTTTCTACTAAGATAGATTTTCCAAGTCTTTCTTTAGCTGGAAAAAAATATGTTTATTTTGTCTTTGTGTTTGAAGAATAGCCTTGTTTTACACAGAATATATGGTCAACAAATTTTCCTTTATAGCATACACATATATGGTAGCAATATATATATATTACATATATATTGCATATTCAACCATCCAATGGTTTTCTGAATGTTATTTTCTACTATCAGATGTTAGTTTGTGCTTACTTGTGGTCATCTTACACACTGAGAATCAGTCTACTCTTGCTGACTTCAGGGTTTCCTTTTCTCCATCTACCAACAGTTTGTCTGTGCTGCTAGGCACATACCTCCACCATCATCTCTAAATGTTTGCTCTGCTTTCTTTTCTCCTCCCCTTCCTAAGGTTTCTGTTGAATGAGTGTGTGGTTGAATGTTTAGGAAGTATTGCTCTTTTCTTCTTGAACACATTTGACTCTCTGAGCTTCAGATCAGAGATTTTGTATGGTTCTGTCTTCCAGGTCACTCATTCTGTCTTTTACTATCTCACATCTAAATGTGGAATCATACTGTAGAATTTTTTTAGTTGATTCTTCACATCAATCCCTTACTGTTGACTCTAGGGGGGTCTTCATATTCATTTCATACAGTAGCTATATGTTTACTTAGATTGTGGACTTGTTGAGTATTTTATTTGCTACATTTCTTTAATTTATGCACTTAACTGTCTTTAATTTCAGAAAATCTAGCTGCTTTGATGCTCTATTTTTTGCCAAATCTTCCCTCCCCCTTCCTTCCTTCCTTCTTTCCTCGCTCCCTCCCTTCCTTCCTTCCTCCCTCCCTCCCTTCCGTCCTTCCTTCCTTCCTCCCCCTCCCTCCCTTCTTTCTTTCCTACTTTCTCTTTTCCTTCTTTCTTTCTTTGAGACAGGGTCTCTGTATAACTTTGGTTATCCTGTAACTCACTATACAGACTGGGCTAGCATTGAACTCACAGAAATCCATCTACCTCTGCTTCTGCTTCCTCAATGCTGGGGTTGACATACCAACATGCTTAGCCTGAGTGTCAATTTTCATATGGCATTCTAAGTTAGTTCTGTTCTTTCAAGACTAAGTCTTCTCCTGTAACATTCTACTCTGATTGACCAAGTTGGCCTTAATATATTTAACATTTGCATAAACTTTAGAGATGTGTCTCTCCCTCCCTCCCTTTCTTCCTTTCTTCCTCCCTTCTTCCATTCCTGCCTTCCTCTCCTCCTTCCCTTCCTCCCTTTCTACATCCCTTCCTTTCTTCCTCCCTTCCTCCCTTCCTAAATAGTTAGTGGTACTTTCCTGTTGGCATAGTACAATACCTCAACAACAGAAAGCAACCTAGGGGCAAGAGGTGTTTATTTAGCTTACAGTTCCTGACAGGATACCATCCATCATACTGGGGAAGACATGGCTGCAGAACAGGAAGCTGGCCCGGAAAACAAGAAACAGAGAGAAGAGAATCTGTGAACACCTCAAACCCCATCTCCAGTGACATACTTCCTCTAGCTAGGCTTCACCTCCTAAAGTTTCCACAACCTCCCAAACAATGCCATAAGCTGGGGACCAAGTGCTCAAACACAGGAGCCTATGGAATATGGGGGGATGTGATATTTCATATTCAAATCACAGTTGGCCTTGGTTTCCTCTGCCTTGGAGCCTTTCTTTTAGGGAAGCTGAAATGGCCCCATACTTCTCTGTGCTGTTGAGTTTTAGTCTTCTCCCAGCTCTTGCCTTCTCGAGTACCAAGGATGTAGGATCCATGTCTCCCAATGAGATTAAAGATTCTAATAAGGAGCAACGTCATTGAGAAAAATGGGGTTCCATGTTTCAGTGTTGGTGGGAACACTTTAAATCCCAATTAGCAAATCGAAATTTTCCACACACATCAATCAGCTGCCACCCAAGGGTCCTCCAGTGCCTCCTTTCTTAGGTTTGAAATCTCTCCCACCTTTTGTTGCTGCATATTAGAGTCAGTCTTCCCACCAACTCCAATCATCTGCAATAAATTCTTCTCTGCCGCTTTAACACCAGTCTTATACAGCTCTTCTTTCACGGAACGGAGCCACGAGAGTGGATGCTGTAGATTCTCCCTGCTGTTACCTGAGATTCCTCTACACTAAGGAGAGCCAATGTTACCAATTTTGTTGCTTGTCTCTGATTCATTTGCACAGCATAGATGGTGATCTTTGACAGCGTGTCTAATATAAGCCATATTTCTTAAGGGGGAGAGGCATCTGTTGACCTTTTCATTTGCTGTAGCTTCCTTTCCAAAATGCTCATGAGTCTAAATCCAGCATCTTCGGGAGAAATAGTTCATCACCTCTGGGAAACACTCTGCATGGTTTCTGAACACAGATCGTTTATTAAAAAGAAAAAATCTGTTCCCACACTATTACTATATCTCAGAAGATTGGACAATGCAGAGGAGGCCTCCCCAAGTTTTCCCATGCTCAGTCTCTCTATTTTGCAGTTTTCTCAGTGCAATGTTCCTTTTGAAAGCTTTGTGCTTTGTGCCCACCTCTCTTCTTCTCTCTCTCCTTCATTATCTTAACATGTTTATCACATTTTTAACCATACGTGAATCCCGTTCATTGACTATCTCTTTTATATAAAAAACACTTTGTATTCCAAAAAGAATTAGTTAAGAAAGTAATCAAACTGTTACTTCTTTTATCCATGTTTTTTAAATTTACTTTTTTGTGTGGGGGTGTTTTGCTTGCATGCTTATCTGTGCACCATGTGTGTGCCTGATAGTCGGTTGATCAGAATACAGTGTCCTATCCCCTGGGACTAGAGCTGGTTATGAGTCTCCATGCGGGTGTTGAGAGTCAAACCTGAGTCCTCTAGAAGAGTGTCCAGTGCTCCTCATCACTGAGTCATGACCCCAGTTCTTGGGGCTTTATATATTTTTAATTTTCACCTACTATGGTGCTTTTGTTCTTCCAGAAAAAGCTAGTAACTTATTTCCCTGGTTACCAAAAAGAAAACATATATACTCACCTCAGTAACATTAATTCTGAAGATCTTTTATTTCATGACGAGACGACCTGAAATTCAGGTACCATCCTGAATATAGATTGTACCATTTTATGGGCTGAGATCTGAGTCTGAGCAGGAAAAGGAAAACAAAACAAAAGCAAAACAAAGGAGGCAACAAGCTGAGCATTAGTATTTGTCTGTGTCTGTTTCCTGACTACAGATACAATGTGAAGGCCATTGTAAGTCGTGTTTCTTGGATAATATTTATAAAGGTCAACTGGTATTGCAACAGTAGTAGATAAATCTACTCCATAGTCCTTTGAGATTCTTTTTTCTTTTAAATGTGTATTTTGGTTCCTCTTTTCTATTAAGTTTTCTTAAATACATTCTTTTCTCATTTTACATAACTATCCCCACTCCACTCTTCTCTCTACCACCTCCCTCATCCACACCTCAGAAAGGGTAAGGCTTCCTGTGGGGAGTCTACAAAGCCTGATACTTCACTCCGCCATATAAAAATCAAAACACTAAACATATAGAAAAAAAAGAAAGAATATTAAGAGCCGCAAAGGAAAAAGGCCAAGTAACATATAAAAGCATCAGAATTGCACCTTACTTCTCAATGGAAACTCTGAAACACAGAAGGTCCTGGTCACAGATATGCTGCAGACACTAAGAGATCATGGATGCAGGCTCAGACTACTATACTCAGCAACACTTTCAATCACCATAGACAGAGAAAACAAGGCATTCCATGAGAAAACCAAATTTAAATGTTACCTATTCTCAAATCCAGCATTGCAGAAAGTGCTAGAAGGAAAACTCAACCCAAGGAAGTTAGCTGCACCCACAGAAACACAGGCAACCAGTAATCTCACACCTCACAGTAGCTGTCCTTGAGATTCTTGACTGCTGCTTAAACTCAGCAACTTATTTAGATTCCAAAATTAACCTCCTTGGGTTTACTCTCTGGTCTAATAATTCATTGTTCTTCTTTAGATTAATATTTTACCTGCGCCTTTCCAAAATTATTTTTGATAGTTGTTTTTTTATTCACACTCACATTTTTCCATCCTTTGTGTGTGGACAGGTTATGTGTACATAGGCAAAGCTTTGCAGTCACTATCTGTGATTTTAAATCTTGTCTATCAACTTAATGGAATTTGAAATCACCTAGAAGACACATATTTGGGTGTGTCTTTGAGGGGCCTTCTGGAGAGGTTTAGCAGAGGAGAAAACACTCTTCCTGAATGTATGTGGCACCATTTCCTGAGCGGTGTTCTGAGACTGAACAACAAAGAAAACCTGGAAAATGGAGTTTAGGACTAGCTTTTATTGCATCTCTATGCTGACTGTGGATACAATGTAGCCAGTCATCTCAGGTGCCCGGCTCTGAGATTCTCTGCAATGCTGAACGACACCCTTAAACTGTGAGTTTAAATCCACCCAAATTTCCTTCTTTGGGTTGCCTTTTTTCAGAGCTATAGAAAAAGTAACTAATTTAGAAAATGATACGGTTATGGTTGGGCATGTTTAGATTTAGGAATAGTTTACAGTTTATCTCTATATAATAAGGAGATGAAATGGCGACACCAAGTATTTCAGAGAGAAGGCAGAATAAAAATAAAATATTCATCAAATAAATAACAGCCCCAGTTATTGCTTATTTACTATGATGTGTTCCTGGAACGGTTCTAAAGTCTTTAGGTCAATAGATTAGTCAGTTTTGACATTCATACTGAGGCAGACACTGTTATTGTTATCTTATAAATATACACAATAAGATAAAAGCAACCAATGTGCATTGCTCCCCCATACACAGCCTGAGTCAGGTGCTGCATCAAGATATGTTTCACAGTAAAATAATACACCAAAACAATCCTATGAAATACAGTAGCGATTGTAATTGTCATCCTCATGATGCAGACGAGTACACAAAAGCACACTGATGTCAAGTAACGTGTGGATATGAGGAAGCCTGTAAGCATCCAGCTAGCATTAGAGGCTTTATTCTGCCTGTCCGGGGGTAGTGGAACTGATGTTTGCATTCCTGTCCCTAGAATCCAGAGACTGTGCACGGCCACTGCACACTACTGTCTTACAGACAAATGTTTTGGGTCGAATTATTGAAGTTTGAGATTGCAAGAAACTTCAAAAATGACCGCTTTAAGAAAACTCTCTTTGCCTTCAGTTTTAAAAATCCTCTCTAAAATATCAGCCATTTTCTTGGAAGCTCTGTGGGATTAGTCCTAACAGAGGCTATCTGCCCCGGAAGTGACATGTTCCATCTTTAGGTGATATTATTAGACATGCTAGATGCATCTCAATTCCTTTGGGTCTGAGTTTTCTCTCTGAACTCACAAGACCCGAGTTTATTTTATTTTCCTCACTGGATCCCATTAAGCACAAAAGGGGATAAACATTTAGCTCCTTGATCTGTTCCATATCCAACATCATTCTATGTTTCCTGACAATCATAGACTTTGTTCTTTTGCGCAAGTTAACTTACACATTTCTATCCTCAAGTAGCATGTTTCAGATGTGTGCTGAACAGCCTAAAATACAGTAGGACTAATGCTTTCCCTTTAATTCCTGGAGATGTTGCAGGAGGTTGGTGTGATGGCTGTTCTGGATTGTCACCTTGATGGGTTTTAGAGCCACCTAGGAGACATGTCTGGGAATATCAGTGAGGGTACTTCCAAACAGATTAACTGAGAAAGAAGACGTACTCGGAATGTAAGTGGCACAGTACAGTCTCTAGTGAGTTGTTTAGTTTTTACATGAAGTGTCAGGGGACTGAGATGAATGATAACACCAACAAAAGAGAGAGTGAGCAGAGCCAACATTCACCTGGGTCTGTTTCCTAGCTGCAGAATGCCTACCCCGCCATTATGGGTGACATCACTCAAACCATGAGCCAAGATAAATCCTTCTTGTCTTCACGAGCTTTGGTTATCTGGTTTTGTCACAACCAGGAGAAATGAACTCTCAGAACTAGAGCTAAAGGGCTGGATGTGGGTGTGAGAGAGATCTCAGCAGTTAAGAGTGCAAACTGCTCTTCCAGAGGACTGGAGTTCTGTTCCTAGCACCAGAGTGAGGCAGTTTGCAACAGCCCATGCCTCCAGCTCCAGAGGGTCTGATGCCTCCTCGTGGCTCAGTCCACGAGAATGTGAATACACACACACACACACACACACACACACAGCTACACATATATACAGAAAAATTTAAAAATTAAAAGTAACTCTCTTAAGAGGCTAGGGGCTGAACTCTGCTATCTAGCTTTATTTTTCCAACAAAATCAATTTGGACATATTTCCCCAACTCTCTAGGTTCCTGTTTCCTTCTTGATCAAACATGAATAACATATGTGCCTTCTTTGTTGAGTTACTAGAGGATTAAGTGTAATCACCGAGTTAGACGCGGAGAAAATTTCCTGCTTGGTAAGCCTGGAATCGGAAACCATATACATTATTAGTTAAAAATGGGAGGTTTGCTATGTATAGACATTGACACAGTGAAGAAGAGGTTTAGTCTACTTTCTCAAAGAACTTCCACTTAAAATTCGATTTCATATTTCTTGTGAATTGACCTGTGGTTGCATTGGACTCTGGAAAGCCATAAATCATGTCACGCCATGGGCGCATAATTGGATATCAAGGGAAAACCCACAAGCTGCTTCTGGGAAACGGAATCTTTTCTATTCTGTTCCACCCCAATTTAGGTTATTCAGTCACATCTTTTGGACTCATGATCGGGTTTTCTGGAGAACGGCTCTCTGCCTCTGTGAGTTATGTGCACATGAGGAACCTTCCTCTGCATCATTCACAAGGTCACTGATCAAACACACGGAGGAGCGGAGCCTGGTTCAGAGCCTACGGGCATCAGCTAGAGCACTCCGTTCTGGGAGCCATTGGCTCAGTCAGAAAACCACCTAGCAGTACTCACTCATAATATTGCTTAATTTTGTTAATAAGACACTGTGGGAGATATCTGAGGGAGGCTTATCTAGATCCAAATGTCTGTTATCAATTTATGGCATTGCCCACCTGGTAATACCAAGTCAGATTTTGGAAGATGGACAAACTAAGCTTATCGAAGAGCAGTTACTCTCAGAGAACCCTCATAACACTGGTAATTACCACCTTCTCTGAGGGTTCTCGGAGGCCTCCTGGAGACTCAGTTATCTAATCCAAAGAGGTATTAATGGTAACTCGCTGTCTGTACCTGGAGACCTATCTCTGCTTCATTTTGAAAGTGAAGCCTTCATTTTTTTCTTTTTAATTTCTGTCATCAATCCCTTCACCACAGCAACTACTGAGGCAGGCCAGAACAGGTCAGATGTTTCCTTTAGAAATTCCGAGTTTTGAGGTTTCACTTCTCAAGGTCTCCCCACTCAGTGTGTTTACTGAGACCCCTCAAGACCACCAGTGTGCTAGGGATCACACAGCCTCATGTTTCTCTGGCCCTCTCCAGTCAGAACTCTCACTGGAAAAAGCTGGAAGCACAATCTGTTGTTACATCGTGTGGTCTTGGTTTTGTTTTGTTTAGCTTTGTCTGCTTGTTTCTTCTTTAGTACCTTTGCATTTATGTTTTTGGACTCTAGTTTTCCAGATTGTTCTCCTAGGTCTGTGACATTTGGGGATCTCTTTAAACATGGACCCTTCTTTTGTACGTCCAATCAAATTTTTTTATAATTATATTCTGAATATTTATCACTGCCAGGTACTATTCTGGGCATTGAGCGTACAATAGTGAAGGACACACACACACTTCCCTTTGTCTTGTAGTCTGTTCTCTGCTGCACGTCCTTTTTAGTGAAGTTGTCCCTGCATTTTCCCCACCTAATGATGTTTTCCTTTTATTATGACAAGCTCTGGGTATATGAGCATCATTCTGCCCTTTTGAGTTGTCTCTTTGCAAGGCTAGTTTTAAAATGCTCTGTATATAAGGGTTCCCTTGTGTTAATGTTTGTGCTTAGTACTAGAGGTCAAAGGAGCCTGTCAGATTCCTATGGGCTGTAGTTATAGATGATTGTGAGCCACCCTATGGGTGCTAGTAACCCAAACCAGGTCCTCTGCAATAGCAGCAAGTACTCTAACCACTAAGCAATCCCTCCAGCCCTCTGAATTATATTTTTATTACAGTCTTGGAGTCTTGCTGCTATAGTCTACTTTTCTGGGACATTGTTATTGTAGTTGTGAGTCTGAATGCTTATGTCTGTATTTAGCTGTTTCTTACAGCATTTCTCTCCTGTAATGTTTCTACAGTGTTAGCAGATTAGAAGAGAATTTGGGATCAGTAGGCTGTGTTCTCATTTCTGCTTATTATGAATTATTATTTTTTATTTTTAGAGACAAGATCACATGTAGACCAGGATGGTCTCAAACTTGCTATGCAGCCGAGGACCATATCTTTTATATGATTCCATTGTCAGGAATGGTTATATTTTCATGGACTTATTATAACGCAAGATATTTGCCAACTCCAAAAAGCTTTATTTAGTACATAACAAGCTGCAATTTAGCTGATCTCTCTCTTCTGCATGTGGTCATGTTTTATTGATGATTTAAAATGCTATTGTCTTCTAGGACTAACCCTACACTGGTCTGTGGCATCCTTGCCGTATGGACGTGGAGTATGCTGCAATTTCCCCTGGACCTAGCAGGTAAATGTATTCATATTTACATAAAGAAACAGAAAAGTGCAACTCATAACTATAAACCACACTAGCATGAAGGACGAAGTAACTTAGAAGGAAGGTTGGTTGAAATTCAGGAAAGCCAATGCTAGACGCACTTTGGTGTGCGGCTGGGCTTAAGATAATTGAGTGTAGCCAGGTACAGTGGTGCGTTCCTTTAAGCCCAGCACTCTAGTGGCGGAGACAGGAAGAACAGAAGTTCAAAGTCATCCTTGGCTATACAGCAAGTTTGAGGTCAGTCTGGTCTACATAAGATTTGATTTCCAAAAAGAACCCCCAAAATTAGTAATAATAAGTGCTTGAGCTGTTGACTGTGCTGGTTTATATCTGACTCCACTAATACTTCCATTATTCGTTATCTGTAATCCTCCCAAAATTCATTAAGATATGTGCCTCAGTTTTTCACCTGTGAAATGGGATGATACAGCATCATATATTATTATGACTCAATAATACAGTGAGTGTTAAGTGACCTGTTGATGTGCAGCCTCCATATTTCCAGCCAGTCACATGTGAGATGTCACATACAAGGTATGAAATGCAGTTCCAAGCTTCATGTGGAAAGTTACGATTTCCTTTCATAGCAGCCCTTATTCTAACTTTAATGAATACATCAGCCTTTAAGGGTGGGGAAGAAGTAAACCGTTCGGCTGGACTGCCATGATAATGACTTCCTATAGCTGCGCTGTCCTACGGTACGGTACCCACCAGCCACACAGAGCTGGACGGCTTAAGGAGTGACTTTTCAGTGACGCTGGCCGTATTTCACCTTCTCCTTGGCTGCATGTGGCTCCCGTGCTGGGCAGCAAAGATGTGAAACAGTCTTAGCATCATAGAGAGCTCTGTGGAATGGTTGCTGCTTGGACTCACACTGTGACTCTTTGGTCTGCTGGAAATATGACTTGGCAATTCTTGTCCTTGGTTCGTTACTCTCGAGGAGGCCCAGACTTTAATGGTTCTCTTTTCCTCATCTATTTCTTAATCATCCTGCTGGCTTCAGGGTGAGTCTAAGACAGTGAATTTGGCGGTCCACATTAATAGACTCAGGGGTCTTACGAACACTCTAGATCCTAAGCTCACACTTTCTTGGATAAAATTGTTTCCTGGATAGATGGAAAGAGTTGCCAGGCTTTTTTTCAAATTAGAAAAAGAAAGAAAAAGAAAAAGGTTGGGCATGGTTGGGTATGGCAGTGCACTCCCTTGATCCTAGAACACTGAAGACGGGGCCAAGCGGCTCTCTGGGGTTGGGGCCAGCCTGGTCTGCTTTGTGTCTTCTAGGCCAGCTACAGCTACATATTGAGATACTTTCTCAAAAAAGGAAAAAAAAAGAGGAAAATACCAATCCAATTACAGATTAATAATCATGAACAAATATTTGCAAACTGCATGCAGATGTTTTGCTGAAGTCTGTTTTAGGTACATGGTGCTCATTACCCAGCTAGAAGCCAGCCAGCTACTCTCCGGATAGACTCCAGGGATCCATCCTTTATACCCTTGGGTGTGGGGGTTCCACCAGGAGGGATTCCCTGAGTGTGGCTTCTCAAGAAAGGCACTCGCTGACCTTTAGTGTGTCTTTCCTTTGTCATTCGCTTGCCCTCTCCTGTCTTGTGGTTCACAGACTTGCTAAGAAATTTTTAATTTGAGAAAGAAATTGTGTAAATGTTCAGAGGTGATAACGCTCTGCAGCTGTTTGGAAAACAAAGACCAAATGTCACTTCTGACTAAACTGCTATTGTATTTCTCCAACAAGTAGGACATTATGCTCAACCCGATCAAAGTCGCTTCATATTTGCACGCCTTTGCTAGATCGAGACATTCTTTGTTGGAAGACTCCAAAAGGAAGGCTTTATTATTACAAAGAGGATTATTTTCTCCCCTTGACCCTGAATTAAATTTACATCTTTGAAATTAAAACAAAAGTTTCATCTGTTGATGGAGTCTCCT
>LOEQ01002796.1:382249-400004 GCA_001685075.1 Bramus lutescens
ACACACACACACACACACACACACACACACCTATGTGCTTCTGCATACCCAAGTGCACAAATCGGCACTACTGTAAACCATGCATGCACACACATATCTGCATACAGATGACAACTACATCTGTGAGTGCAATCAGAGTGGAGTTATAGTCTCTGTCCTTGAATCATTAACTAGTTTGCTATCAACAGCCTCTACCTCCTAGAATATTCTAAGGCTACCTAAAACATGAGAAGCATAGCTCGATGGCCTCTTTCAAAAGAATTGGTTGAATAGTGCACATTTGTTCAAAGAAAACTCTAGCCATTGTTTCCGTGGTCCTGGGATTTATTAGGTCAGAACATTATCTTTTGATTGTCTCCCTTGTCTGTATTTCATTAAGGTGGAAAAAGAAATAAAGCGAATTTCCCCTCCTTCACACGCTAAAGCCGTCACCACATTTGTAGGACAGTTAAGAGGATCAAGAGCACATGAGATGGACACCGTGGCAGGAAGTAGGCAGAACTCTGGTGAGCGTGATCTCCTATGACACAGGTATCCCTTCTCTCCCAGTCTTCCTCCATATGCACTTGAAGTTATCCTCGTGGAAACAGGAAACGGAGGCTTCCGTTCTCAGACCTCATTTGCATAAAATGAAACACCAACTGCCTTGTCTTTCCTTTGCCACCATGTTCTTCGGGCGCTTCTGCAGCAGTCCTGGGGTCCGCCTCATTCTGCTCTTTGCTTCCTGAAGTTTTCCCCGCAGCTTCCTCGGGCTTATCTCTCATCTTTCTGTGAAAGCTCAGTTGGTAACCTTGGGAAGTCAGAATGGCATCCAAAAGGAATTCATTACTGCATTGGGGTGACATTGGCTTTCATGGAAATGAACGCTCTGAAGCAAACCACCAGCTTTGGAAAATAATTCATTACTCTTTCTTTTGGTGGGGAGGGAGAATAAAGTGCCTCACATAAAAAGACCTCTTGTGTGGGTATCTTGTGTGACCTGTCTATCATGAAAGCATTAGGGACAGTCGGCTGTTTGGGAGCATGGAACATGGACGCTTTCATGCTGACTTTCAGGAGAACAAGGGGAATCATGAAATGCTTGAAATTATTCTCCTGTGGGTCTTTTTAAATCAGAATCTCATGTCTCTGAGTGTGTGCCCGGGAGATGTTGTAGGCAGTGCAGAGATGGGAGGTGAGGTTCCCAGGCTCTGTACAGTTCGGTGGGGAATGGAAAGGACACCTCTGATGTCTTCCTCTCAGCCACTCCTCTCGTTGTCTGAGCAGGAACTATCGCCATTTGTTTCTTCTCAAGGTAACAGAACACTTACTGATGGCCCCAGGATTTGAAGGTTAACAAAATACGTTCAATGATTTTTAAAAAATGTTGAACCACTATAGTAATTTTTATTAATGCCTAAGATTAATGTGTCTAGCCTTCAAGAGTGTTTATTTATCAAAGGCACTTGCTGAGAGACCTGATGACCTGAGTTTGATCCCAAGAACCCACATGGTAGATGGAGAGACCTGACTACTGCGTTGTCCTTTGGCCTCAACATACTTGCTGTGCTGCCTGTACACACACACACACACACACACACACACACACCATTAAATACTTGGGAAAGTTAGAAAAATATTTGTGTGTCTAATAGCCATGCTTAAACATTATTATGTCATATTTACTTTGCAGTTTACTTATTCAAGAGAAGGTGGGAAATTTATTTTAGTATTGAAATGTATGTATATGCATGTCTGTGTGGGCACATGCATATGAGTGTAGGTGCCTGCAGTGACCAGAAGAGGGAGCTGGATTCCCTGAAACTGGGGTTACAGGTAGTTATGAAGCATTGTGTGGGTGTTGGGAATCAAACCCAGGTCCTCTTTAAGAGTAGTAAGCGCTCATAACTGTTCCATGTTTTTTTCTTTTTTTCTCTCTCCCTCCCTCCTCTCCTCCCTTCATTTCTTCCTCCTTTCTTACTATATTTAAGTGTTAGTGATATGTGTGTGGGCACCCTTACCAAGGTGTACAGGTGGAGGTCAGGGGACAGCTTTGTGGAGTCATTTGTCTTCGTCTACCTTCATTTGGTTCCAGGAATCAAATTCAGATCACCAGGCTTCTGCTGAAAACAACACTATACCATCTGGGCCACCCCAGACTTTCTCTTCAAGGGAGCATACAAATTATAGAGAGATTAAGTGAAAACCTTTGTACTCCACAATCGTATTCCCCTTTCTCCCACCCTAGAGACTAGTGTTCTCATAAATTTGGTATGTGCCCTCTCAGTCCCTGCCCACAGAGCTTCACTGTCCATCTTTAATATGTAGTATCTAAAAATCACACAATTCTACTCCTGTGTCTGGTTGTTAGGATTCCATTTTCCATTCTTTCAGAATCCTGGCATGCTCCGTGAAGTCCCATTCATTTCTCTTCCTCAGTTCGGT
The DNA here is from genome assembly GCA_001685075.1 of Bramus lutescens. NCBI lineage: Eukaryota > Metazoa > Chordata > Mammalia > Rodentia > Cricetidae > Bramus > Bramus lutescens. The sequence goes on from LOEQ01002796.1 coordinate 384,674, forward strand.
GGCCTCTAGTTAAAGGGTGAGGTAATGGGTAAGAAATGACAAAACTTAGTTTTGGCTGGGGGCCTGCGATAAAGGTGTAAAAGCTGGACTTCCTAGAAAGTCTTTGCTTTTTAATATAGTATGCAGGAACCTCAGATTCCATCCTGTGCCCAGTTCCCCTTTGACTCCAGGGAGAGCTAACTGCCTGAGCCTCCTGTCCCTCACTTTGTGGGTTCAGACTGGTTGGTGACATCTACAAGTCACCTTTATGTAGGCCACCTTCAGCTACACTGTAACAGAACAAGAGTATAAACCTGTATTGGATCAGGACAGTGTCATTCATGTCTGTCTTTAAATGCAGCCAAGTGGTCTTAACTGGTGACGTGTTTCTTTGATTTGGGGAATTTTTTAGAAATGACATTATCCTAACATGTTATTCCTAAACTTACTTTTTCCACTAAATATTTTGTTTCCCCCCCCCGTCTACCATAATACCTACATAGTTGCGTGTGTACATGTGTGTGTGTGTATGAGTGTGTGTGTGTGGCTAATGACTGAACATACTTCATGAATGTTTGGAAGGTACACTACCATGGAGCTCTATCCCCAGCCTTCTGTTTACCTTTTGAGACATTTCACCAAGCTGCTCAGCCTGTCCTTGAATTCATTCTGTAGCTCAAGCCTGCCTTGAACACGTTACATTCCTTCCGCCTCATCTTTTCTAGTAGCTGGCATTACAGCCTACAGTAGTAGACCTGGCTAAATCGTATACTACTAAATTTAGTCTTATGAGCCATTTCGTTACTTATTAAGTATTTTTAGGTTATATCCAACTTTTCACAGTTATCTGTTATACTGCCACAGGATCCTGCTCACTCTCACAGACAAGAGTTTCTTTGAAACACACACACACACACACACACACGCATACAGTGTAGGCGCTGATTGACAGTTTTGAGGTTCTTTCTTGCTGCCAAGTGGCTCTTTATTAATAGTAATTGTGTGTCTTTATGGAATGTGATGTTTGAGGACATGTTTGTAATGTATAATGATCAACTCGATATACTTATATCTTCCTTTATCTTCTATATGTATCATTTATTTGCAATGAGACTATTCAGTCAAGATCCTCTCTCCCAGATCTTTTGAAATACTCACTATAACACTATTAACTGAATCATCCCCCTCTTAATGGGATTTCACATATTATCCTGCCTGTCTGTCTGTGGCGTTGTTCCCGTCAGTCATTCCCTCCAAGTGGATTTCTAAAAGTCAGATTATTTGTGAATAATCATTTGTCTGTACTTGTGTATAAATATTCAAAGGAGCATAATGGTGGTTTCCAGGCATCTTTAAACTATGCTGGGTCAAATTTTCTTGTTTTTCTTACTTCATTCTTTAAGATTGGGATGGAAACTGTAATGAGAATTACCTAAAAAATGATTTTTGTTGGGACCTAATGGAGTCCTGGCCTTCTTACTCACCTCCCCTGTTGGTGTCCTTTCTTGCCCTTGTTCTGGGTTTCTGAGAAACTTGCAAGTTCCGTACTCTCAGAGTTGTTTGCCAACCCTGCTTCCTGTGTATGCATTGCCTTGGCTCTAACTGGAGAATTCGGCTATCAGGTCTCCATCCTGTTGGCCCACCTGTCTGGGTTAGGTATAAAACCCCCTTGGTGATGTACAATAAAGGGCTTCTGATTCTGCAACACCCAGAGTGTGTGTTTCATTCATCCTGACGTCCTTCGCTCAGACTTGGCATGCAGGCTGCGCTGGTGAGACAGATTTTGACTTTCACAAGCTTCACAGTTTACCCTTTGGAGGAAAATTCCTCAAATGTGACATTTTTGACCTTGGGGGCTAAGTCATTCTTGCTGGCGGGCTGTCCTGTGCCTTACACAACATGGAGTGGCCTCCACTGACTACCGGTAGCATATGCCTGTTCATGTGTGAACACCAAAAGTCACTCTAGGCATTGCCAAATGTTCCCATGGGGTGTATGGCACAAAATAACCCCAGGTTTATCATTCTACATGAATACACTGAAGTAGAGACTGAACTCACACAGTCTTCTGGTTCAACAGTCGGATGCACAACAAAGACGCAATGGTACTTAACTGGGAGACGGTAGGCAATGTGAATGCTTGTAGATCAATCTACGAACATGATACAAATCAAGACTGGCATTTACTTATGGAGATTATTTTGCATTACAGTCAATTAAATTTCTCAAGCAGAATATAATTGCTTTTTAAAAGATAAATCTGAGAGAAATAGAGTCTATAATTTTTTGTAGGAAAACCATGTTTAAGGCTGGGCTTACGAATTTCAATTTTCTTTCTCTTTTTCTCTTTTCCAACCTCCACATTCTTTCTGCAAAGACCTAAAGGAGTCAGCCAGGCAGATAGATAAAGGTAACCAAACACAATAAAACTCGGCGTTGAAACAGAGAGTCGATCTAGGGGTGACGAGAAAAACACTCCCTGAAGGACCTGAACACTGCTGGAAGAAAGCTATAAATTAGCACTTTGCCCTTTCATGACCCGTTGGCAAAAGGAAACCTAGTCAGTCACCGTCCTCAGGGACCACCTGTCAGAGACAATGCTGGTAGTCCGGAGATCTAGGTCGGACAGGAAGTCATCCCACTGGGCCTGACAAGTCACCCTGCACACCGTGCATCAATCAGAACCCCCCCCACACACACACACACAAACACTGCAATAAGTTGTGCAGGACTGGATGGAGCTGTAATTGCTTTTTAAAGATGCCAATTGTCATTTACAACTCTCACGAATACTTCTAAAGTCACCAAAACACCAAATGATAAAGACTTTTCTCCGTGGTACTTCAAAACTAATTCTTTCAAGTGACTATTTGACTCTCTGCAAATATTTTGACAAATTTATGTATTTTTGACCATATTCTTACAGGCTTTTAAAATTCCATGATTTGCGCTTAGACTCCCCATCCCCAGCTCCCAAAAATACTCAATGGAGCCATTGTAGGGTCACTGTGGCTCGTGCTACTAACTTAATAGCGATTTATGTAACTTCATTTTCCCAGTCTGTTCAGTCGCTCACACGCTATAAGTCTCAGGGGCACCTTATAAATTAATAATTTTTAAAAAGCTTACAACAATAGCTGTAAAACCAGCAAAACCCACACTGGGCAGGCTTCACTTTCTGTTCCAAATTGCTCGCACAGGCCTATTAGCAAGCAGAGCAATCACGCGATGCCGAGCGACTTTGCCTGCAATACATCCTTAAGAGTCTGCAGGGTCGGTCCAGGTGAAAGAGCTAAAACTTTCACTTCCTGCTATAATTCAGAAAGCACCTATATTCATCATCGTCGTCGTCATTACTGTTGCTATCATTGCAAATAGTGAAAGCTGGGATGCATACCTAAAGCCTGCCCCAGGGGCAGCCTGGAGCCATATCCCAGCAAGTTACTATGCGACTGTATTAGGAGAATTTTATACGCCATCAATAAAAAATGAGCATCACCATTATTGTGGCAGTTTCCACAGTGATGGCTGTTTCTGCTATTACATCTCTTAGTCAAAGGGTGATTCTCTTCCCCCATTATATGGTGTCAACTCATCCACCTTTCCGACACAAAAACACAATGCACAATCCTACACGTACCTTTCTCTAGTGGAGCCACATTCCCATGAAGTCAGGGGCACTGCCACAACACTACTAAATTGTGAGCAGAAAGTAAAAGTAGATTGCATTTTTTTTAAAAAAAATACATAATAAGCCAATAACAGCACTGAAATACTTCCATTCCTTTATCCATTAAGGAATAGGATTGAAATTGATGGATAAAATACATATTTTGCAGAGTGTGGGATCCTTAGTGGCAGAATTCTGCCACACCAATGGACTAGATGCTACGCTGGATGTGCTGTTTGGAACCCCAATAAAGTAAAAATTAAAAAATAATAACTAAGGTGTAGTCCTTTAAGATCAGATTTGGAAGAGACACAAGAGAATTTATTTCTTTATTTCACAGTCCTGATGAACATCCTTGGTTTTCTGCAATTAATTTGGGTCAACTTATTTTTTATCTCTGAACAAAACACAATCAGTAGCAAAGCATCTCTTATCTATAAATAAACTCTTAGTAAACACGTGGGTCTTCTGAGTCAGAAAAGTACAGAGATTGTTGTGATAATAATTAACAAATTACTCTTTGATGTATGAAGGAGAGATAAGCATATCAAAGATAGAACATTTATTTAAGTGCTGTTTTTTGCTGGTGCCAGAGTCTAATAAAGATTAAGATTCTTAATAAATAAATCCTTGACGAATTAATTTGAATAAATAGATCAATGCAAAAATGATAATTACACTTAAATTTAAGGAAAAACAAATCCTTGCCTTTAGCAAATATAAGAGAGACCTTGGAATCTGGCATATTTCCAGGTATAGATTTTAATGAATAGTAAATTTGAAAAAAAATATATCTTTGTTTTCTACTATTATTTTTGAAGAATTAAACTTATTCTATGATATGTCTATTGGGCTAAGCAACCTATTAGCCAGAGAGTTGTGTTGCAAGACATGTTTCGATGATCCAGTACATCCCAAGATTGGGTACACAGCTGAGAACCATGAAGGCCATGCAGCTTGGTGTAAAGAAAGCAGAACAGAGCCGACTTCTTAATTCCACTCATCAGGCCACTGATGAACCATATTAAATGCATTGACATGGCACACTCCCATGCCTCTCTGAAGCCAAAGATCCAACAACAATCCCACAATCCCATCTTAACCGTCTCTTGTCTCTGAACCTCTAAAGCATCCTTGATTTCCAATGGTTCTATTCTTTGGTCCTTAAGTGGAATCTCCATAGAAACTCGAAATCATGCTGATACTTAATTTTCAGATGGCAATCATGATCACAACTCACATCATGTCTCACCTTCTATGTTTTATACCTTCACATTAAGTTTAACAAAAAACCATAAAGAACAAAAGCAGCCATTGCCTCTCAGCAGGGAAAAACCACACAGAGAAGATATTACAGGGAACCTTCAGAAGGGTATCTCTGCCTGGGATGCTAAGAACACTGCCTAAAAGACAGTTGTCAATTCACGAGCGTCAGCAAGGACTTTGTAGGTAAGTCTTAGTTGAAAGGCAGACTTACCAAGAGTAAAAGAAAATTTATAAAAACTAAAAATTTTACAACTACGGATGATGCATAGGCATTTATCTGGCCAAGAGACAAGAAGCCCTGCATGGAAAGAAAGGCTACTTCTAGATAGAACCTTCGAACATTATTCCATCAGTTGCATGGGATTGTGGGCTGTTGGAATACAAATTCAAGATGGGACATCATGAAAAATGCAACTAGGAGGACAGTGGAATCTTGGAGGCAGAAGGTAGAATCCATGGGCTCTGTTCTCTTCCTGAGGAACTGTCCTTTTCTAAGGTAATGCAAATCTTTTGGAGAGTCTGGGAGGATACAGAGTGTGTTAAATTACTAAGAACTAGATAAGTAAATTTTATAGATCTGCAGATATTTCTTCTTTTATGTTTTCCACATGCCCAGGGATGATTGGAGCAAATAGCAAGCAAATAAATTCAAAGGAAATTAATTAATGAGCAAACTGCTTGTAGTTGAACATCAGAATTAACGATACTTGCTACAAACATCTTTCAAGTTGAAAAATGAAGCACACAGAAATATTAGTTTGAGAAATACATGAAGTAGCGCTTATTAAAGGTATAAGCGACTACAGATGTCCCTGTGTAACACCGCTGCTGAAGCTCATTAGAGCATGATGTAATAATGTACATTTGGTTCTATGGCTAAAAATACAGCCAGCATACACAGATTTGAGGCTCTGGAAGATTTTAATTTTAAAAAAAATTTGCTCCAGTCCTATAATTATTGAGACTGCTGACCAGTGCTGTTTAAAACTCTTTGTAGTTCCGGTTCATCATCATTTTGGATAGAAATAGGGAAATGGCATATACTGCCTCTTAAGAAGCAGAGACCCTTGCATCATCTGGCCTAATTAACTAGTTAGAAGAGACATCCATTAAAAATGGGAGCTAGCACTTCAGGGTCCATTATCATCACCCTGTGAAGCTGACTGATTTCTCTCTGTCTGTGCTTGAGGATCCTACCCCATAATATACCGAAGGAAGCTTCTACCCAAATATCCTTCTGTCTTCAGTCCTCTTGGTGGTAATGGCAGTCTGCTAATGGATTATGCAATGAACTTTAGTCTCCAGAAGGTTTTGTCATGTAGTTGGGCTTGAGGTTTACAGCTTTTTACAGTTGGCTCCATCAAAATTGGGCACTATATAATCTGTTGTATATTCTCTTCCTGACAACACACCGTAATAATTAAAACTGCTGGATTTTAAACATTTGTTCCATAAAATACTAATCCCTAAAACCAGAGCAAAAAAAAAACCAAAATAAAATTAAAGTAAAAAGCACTCATTACCCATCAATGTTCCTTGAAGACCAAAGGAGAAAGGTTGGTTTCTAGGGAAATGTTTGCATGCTGCATGTTGACTTTGCGTTTCAAGATAAACACTTTCAAAGTCCAGAGCTTGGCTCTTTCAAGAAGACTGTCAGTCATGAGCATATTGTTTGGGAGCTTCCAAGGGTAAATAAGCCATTGCTTTCTGCTTAATCAGAATTATCAACCTGCCTGATGAAAGAGTGTTTTTATTTTACTTTGTAGAATATAGTAATATGCCATGAAATGCCACTATCTTAAAATATGTAATCAAAAAATGTTATATCAGAATTTTAGAATCCACTGCATTAATTTTTTTTAATTTGTTTTGCAACAAGTCCATTTTGGCAGGCAATTTGAGGGTCTTGGATATCATTCCAAGACTGGTTTCCCCAGATGTAGGACTGGAGATGGTAATGAGGATTTCTTATTTTTATTCCAATTTGTCTCACAGTGAGCAAATAATTTTTTACTCAGAGATATTAGCAACTTCTTTATTCAGAGAATTAATGACTTCCTACCAGGCCTAGGAGAAGAAGAGTATTCATAATTTTCAATGAAATAGTAACCATCTGTCAAAACAGCCGTGATAATGCAGAATTTACGCTATCCCCATACAAATAGTACCTATACCATTGAGATAAGTGACAAGATTTATTGCGTGCTCCAAACATTGAAATGAGCTTCACCAGGGCAAACAAAACAGAAAGAGAAGTCAGAAGCAAAATGCTGGGCATAGACAAATCCACTCAGCCAGGTTCTCAGCCTCAGATCAACAACTAATTCATATCCAGAAAGATTAAGAATCAATTGGAACCACTCCACATAAATGTATGTAAAGGAAGCAAATCACAGCAGAGGCAAGACAAGCTAACACACACACACACACACACACACACACACACACATGCATACACACCAACTTTGGAAATTAAAAAAAATGTAGTGACTAAATACTAAAGCATGAATTTTATGAAACAACCACACAGATGAGGCAAGCAAAATTACAGGAAAAGAATTCAGGAATGAGCCAGTTCTACCAATGATGTCATACAGAACACATCACAAAGAACAGAAGATAGTCATACTGGGCATGCAAGAGAAGCTATGGAAGAAACATGAGGAAGATCTGAGGTGCTCCAGGGAGAACAGAAAGTCATGGGAAAGAACTCAAGGATTCAAGCACATGCAACTGAGTTGCCCCAGAGTGAACCACTCACAACAGTGTTTGAATCCTGAGTGGTACATAGAAAATAATGAATCAAATCAGGAGCAAATTGTTAAATATAGTTAAATCACCTTAAAACCTAGAAGAAAAGCAAATGATAGAAACTTCCAGGGAATTCCCTTTAGCAGTAGACTTCCAGAAAGCCATGAAGCTGGGAAGTTGGGTATCAGAGGTACTGAACACAGTGGCTGTGAAGCAAAATTTTAGGTCCAGTTAGATTGTAAATATGAAAGAAAACATGAGATTTTTTTGAACATGTACCAAGTAAGAGTGCTCATACAAACACTCAGCTCAAAGAATAGCTTTATGTCAAGAAGAAACATGAACTCAGATGTTGACAGAATGTCACTAAATATAACGATCCATTGACTGCTAAAACAATGTACTATTTTTCCTGTTTTTAAATGTAAAATTATAGCTTTAATTGAAAATAAGGGAATTTGAAATAATTAATGCAAAGAAGGATTTTTTTTAATAAACTCTATATTGTGCAGGACAGAAAAATGTCACACACATGAGAATTTCTTAGACAGTGTTACCAATAGAAAAAAATAGTTTAGGATTTTTTTTTACATCTGACCAATAATTATTAAGAATAGAATTGAAACAAATAATAATAAAAAGAATAAAGCTCACAAGATGTGCATCATAATCTTTGCCTCCAGGAAGCTGGCCTACACACATACTGAGTCTTTGTCTAAATCAAAATCTGGCAGAACGGAAAGGTCAAACTTTGCAAGCAGAGAATCATAATGGAACAGTTTAACTCGACTGTCAGAAACAGCACCAGCCAAACAGCCAGAAGTAAGACAGCTAAGATATGCCTATTTTGAATGAAGTACAAACCCCAAAAAAGATTGAGAGGAAGGGAAAGGCACAGAGGGAAAGGAGGGAGGGGGAAGGAGAAGACTGGAGGGAGCTGAGGGGGAAGAAAGGATGGAAGAGGGAGGAAGACATGAATTTATAACAAAAAATATAGAAAGCATACTTTCATTCCAAATGCTCAGGAAATGTTCCTTGCATTAATACATCCCACATTGTTTGACTCTTGAAAATTAAATTAAATTAGTAATCCAAGAGTAAATAGATGCTTTCTATTAGAATGTTTGAAATTTAGGAAGGCATGTCTAAATTGCTTGTAGAAATCTAAAAATATTTAGAGTTGAATAACTACAGATGTAATAAGTAATGATGAGAAATATTTAACTGGCATTTTGTTTAGAAAGAGATTAGAGTCTTACATGCTTTCATTAAAAAAATTAAGAATATTTGAAAAGAATGGATTTAGCTTTCAAATCAAGCAAGAAATACCAACAAAGTCTTAAATGTTATAGAGAAAAATCTCCATAAATAAGATAAATATTAACTCAAAATGAGTAAGAAAATCAAATTAAAGAAAGCAAACTAAATATTCTTCTTTAAGAACCTAATAAATAATCATATTCCCAAAAGGAATGACTGAGAAAAACCAAGGAATTAAAAACACTATGAACAACCATGATATAATCACAGATATATTCATTCTTTGAGACCATAAAGGAGCATTGTAACTAAAAGTAAATAATTGAAAACTTAGTGAAATATAATGTTACTATCTTTTTGTGTTTTTATTTTTGAGACAGAGTCTGACTGTACAGCCTTGACTGGCCTGGAGATCACTAGAAATACAATATTCCTAAGGAAAATTCCCAAATCAAAACTGAGAAACTGCAACAAATGGCCTTTAAAAGAATTTAATCTATTATCAAAATTATTGTTCTCATTTCTTACTTTCCAATGAAATGAACTCCAAGGCTTGACTATTCTTGGGGTTTGTTTTGTTCAAACATTTTAAATCCAGTAAATACAAAATATTTACCCAAACAGAAAAATGGGGAAAACTGCCAGTGTTTCTTTTCATGAGGCAAGAAATAACCTTGAAATTAGAATCAGACGAGAACACACATAAAAAACATAAAAATTATGAGTGCAGACAGAAAGTTTGTAAATAGAACCCTAGAGCAACATGAGCAGGCAGTTCACAGAGAATTAAGAGCATGTAGACTTTACTATAATTTAAGCAAAAACACAATTAAAACACAAAGATCAAGAACACTGAGAGGTGGCTCAATGGTTAAAAGTGAGTGCTGCACTTGCAGGGGGCCTGGAATTTGGTTCTCGTTTTGGGTTCTTCACAACTGCCTGTAACTCCAGCTTTCCGGGGGTCTGATGCCCGCTTCTGACCTCCACAGTCACCTGCAGTCATGTGTACACAGCCTAACATACAAAATCACTAATTGCATAAAAGTTTGGAAACATCTAGGAGTGTAGTTGGAGGCTACTCGTTCATTCCCAGCTGTTTAGACCCGAAATAATCACTCAGAGACTATATTATTTGCAACAATGGCCAATAGGTTAAGCATGTGTCTGGCTAACTCTTATATCTTAAATTAACCCATTTTTATTAATCTGTGAATTGCCACGTGGCTGTGGCCTAAGGGCATCTGTCTCCTAAGGGCGGCTACATGGTTTCTCATTGACTCCACCTTCTTTCTCTCAGCATTCAGTTTAGTTTTTCTGCCTAGCTCTATTCTGTACAATCACAGGCCAAAGCACATTCTTTATTCATTAACCAATAAAAGCAACACATATACAGAAGGACTTCCCACACCAGAGGACCGTTTTCTGATAGTATGAAATGTTGCTAAAAACAGGAAGAAACAAGATTTCCATCTTCAATGGGAAAGTTGTGACTTGCTACAACTGCAAACATCTTGTTCAGAAATTGGGCAATATCCAATATGATTGAAGCAATGAGCCTTTAGTGATGTCAGAATTCTCTGAGGCATGCAGTCAAAAACTGAATCATGTAAAACTGCACAATTGATGTGGGCAGCTTGGGAGCTGCAACACTGTGTGTGTGTGTGTGTGTGTGTTGTGTTGTGTGTGTGTGTGTGTTAATGGCACCTGAGACACACATACTTACACACTCATATATTTGACGTCCAGACACTGTGTGTGTGTGTGTACTGAAGCACTGATTATATAACAACAAAGTACAAGTACAGAACTCCCTTAGGGAAAACAAGAATACCTTTAAAATGAGCATTTACCTTTATAATGAAACTGATGTGTGCAGAACTTTGTAACGGGGCTGGAAGTTCATACTGCAATGTTAAAAAAAGAAGAAGTACAAAATGATATAACTGACTGTACATACAAAATTGAAAGCACAAAGCCCACTCAGGTGGTTTATAGAACCACACACACATAGTCATATCCTATAAACAGCTCAAGTAATCAATACTGATAACAGCTGATACGACCTGAAGCAATATGCCTGCAGGGAAACATGAATGTGCAGAATGTGCATTCTGGGTAAAAATTGTAGGACAAAAGAAAAACCAAAGAGTAATGTGAACTATGCTAAATATGCTGAATTGGTGACCATAAGCAGGAAAGCACCACATGTGAAAACATGGGTTGTGGGTAAAGTCAAGCATGATCAGCATTAAGTGTGCAGGTCAGAAGAGAGGGCTCCATTTCCCTGAACTGAAGAACCAACCACCTGGAAGATTTAGAAAACAAAACAGCAGGTTAAGACCACAGAAAACTGGAGAATCCCTGTGGAAGAAGGGGTAGAAAGACTCTAAGAGCCAGAGGTGATGGATGACTCCAAGGAAACTGTCTTCCTGACACAACAGGATAGTTGTGTATACAAACTCAAAGCAGTTGTGGGCACAAAATTCATGCACGAGATCAAGCCAAACCGAATTCCAGTTTGGAGGAGGGAGGTAGGCGTGATGTGCCTCTGTAGCTAAGGAGCTATTGGTAACTAAGGACAGTTGGGAGAGGGAGCGCCAGCTTTTCAAATAATGTACCCCATGGTAAGCTGACCACACTCTTGTGGAAGACCACATATCCAGGAATGTAGAATTATACAATTGCTTTGAGCTTTTATAAAAACTAAAGAGGACACAAAGTTGGGTGAGTAGAGCAGCGGGCTGGATCTGGGTGAAGCTGGAGCAGGGGGCGATTGTGATCAAAACGCAGCAAACAAAATTCTCAAAGAGCTAATAAAATTTTAAGTACAAGGAAATAAAGAATACAAAGTAAAACATTTAATAGGACTGCTTAAAAGAAAAACACTTTTCAACTCATTAGCTGAGAATATCAAAAGAGCAAACAATAACAGTACTTAGGAAAATAGACCTCAAAATGCTGAGCAAAATACCAACAACAATCCCAGTTGTGCAATTAGTCGGCTTAGAACCATTTACTCTCAAGATAGTTCAAAAACGACAGGTGCGTGGTAAAGGCAAGATTTGCAAGCGAATATAGTGGATCAAGTCTGTAATGCATAGTTAGGGAAGTCGAGGCAGGAAGATTGGGATGAGATGGAGACAAGCCTCAACTACCTAGTTGCTTTAGACCAGCCTGAATTACAGTTTAAACACCTATCTGAAGAAAACATGGAAGGAAAGAAGGGAGGGAAAGAGGAAAGAAGGGAAGGAGGGAGGGAGGGAGGAGGAAGGGATGGAGGAAGGGAAGCAGGCAGGGAGGGAAAGAGGAAGGGAGGCAGGAAGGGAGGGAGTGAGGAAGGGAGGGAGGAGGTGAGGCCAGAGGAAAGGAAGGAATCATATTTTGGACTGCAATGCCTTCCTAACCTAGCATGATGCACACAAAAATACCCAATCAGCCACACTTATAATTAAGACAATCTTCCAATATTGTGTTGCAAACACACACTACCTGCAGATATTTAATAAAACACATTTATTTATTTGCTATCATAAAACAGGCTATGTGTCACATTATTTCACCTTACTATAGGGTAGTATAATTGATGCAGACTGGACTAAGTCCAGTAAGTTGAAGACATTAAATGCATTAAATGAACCTTAACTTGCAATGTTTTCAGTTTGTGATGTGTTTTCCAGGATGCAAGCTCATGTCAAGTCAAGAAGTGAAATATTTCAGTCTTTACACAGGGCAAAATGGCTCCAGAAATAAATGTGAGATGCTAAAAAATGAAGCCTGTGTTTATAGAGAATGGAGATGATCTGTAGGCATCTCAGTAGGCATTGACAATTGATTTTATAGTATTTTCTTTCTGTGCTAAGCTAAATAACACTCCATGGATGATGTGTGCAATTATCCCATAGCCCAGGAATGTGATTCATTATAAAGCCAAAGGGACTAACAGACATGATCATCTTATGAATCTAAAGTTTGGGACATTATCCTTCAGCATGCTGGTTGGGTCAACATAATCATAAAGGTTTTTATCTGAAGAAGATGGGAGTGTCAGTGTCAAGATATGACAACAAAGATGGAGCTTGGAGGGACCTAGTGTGCAAACTAAGGCATGCTAGAAACCTCTAGTATGGGGGGAAAGGAAGGAATCATAGAGCATGTCTCTATAGTAGTCTGATTTGGACTTCTGGCCCCCAGCACTGTTAAGATCCCAAACCCCTGCAGCTTTAAAGCACAATCTGTTGGAAAAATTTAAAGGCAGCTGCACTAAAACAGGAACTTTTCACCATTTATAGTAAGAGATCTTGACAAGTAGAACTGGGATGGACGTGCCTTAATTTGAAAAGATATCTGTATACATACAATGAAAATATCCCCATGGGCAAGCGTGGGATGATTTTCCTCCAGAATCATATGCAAAACAAGGATATTCGTTATTGCTTTCTGTATTTAATGTTGGGTTGGAAATTCGACCAAATGCCAGAGTGCAGGAAGAAATGGATGATGAAAATCTTGAAGGGGAATCAAGGAAAGCTCCATTATTTGCAGATGGCGCAATTACGAATAAAGATCCAGAAGAACCGGTAATGAATATTGAAGTGGAGATGGGAATTCAGCAAGTCGGAAGGATAGGAAGCTCTTTGAAGAGCTTTTTCATCACCGTGTCTGTCAAAAGTGAGGCTGGAACATTTGGTTATGTCAAAAACGAAAGCAGCGCCCAGAAGCAGGAGAGGGCGTGTCGAGATGTTACAAAGACGATTTGAAGGGGCTCTGCGCTGTTGCTGTAAAGGAGCATTTATCCTTAGAATTAGGAGAAACAGGCATTAACAGTGAATAAAATGAGAAGTCATAAGTCAGTAATGACAGTAAATAAATGGGAGGGAAAGTCCTTTTGTTTGATACATGCTTGTATTAATTCATACAAGGATCACAAACGCTCTCTTAAACTATTGTGTGGGTAGTGGAAGAGGACAGAGCCTTTCCTCAGGCTTAGGGTATTTTTTCCACATTTCACTGTCAGTTATTAATTAGAGATACAAATGGCAATGAGGAATTAATGCTCATTTATAGTGAACATCATAGTAATCAAATGATCAGATTTAATTCCTTTAGCAGATGATAAATACATAACTTCATATGCACACATATCTGTTTAATAGAAAGGTTATATAAATCAATAGATGATAAAGAGGGATATAATATATCATGATAGATAATTCATTGACATAATAGATGATAGATGATAGATAGATGATAGATAGATAGATGATAGCTTATACATAGGTGCTATCTAAATATATATGATTAGCTAGAAACTAAACACATCCCCCTGTGTTTGTGTGATATTCCCAAACTATGTGAAAATTAATTTATATTGATTGCACTAATTTAACAAAATCTGTGAACAATCTCTACATAGAAAATTTAGAAAAGACCTAAATTATGGAAATATATACATATATATGCCACATTCATAAATTAGAACATTCACTCTAGTACAAAATTGTACAGTATTATTTATAAGTGTACTTGCTAGCTAAAAGCAACAACATAAAAAGAATCCATCCACTCAAAAGAGAATTTCATATGTAACATCTAAAGAATATACAGCAACAAAGATGTTGAGAGAACGAACCAAAAGTGGATTTGGGCATGGTGGAGCATGACTATTATTCTAGAACTTGCAGGATGGAGGTAGGAGCCTCAGTTGTTCGAAGCCAGCGTCTATTATATGCTGAGGTGAAGGGGAGCATGGGCTCTCTGAGCCTCCACTCCAATAAATAAATGAATAAATAATAAATAAATAAAACCTTAGAATGGGGTGGAGGAGAGCAAGAGTTAAAGAAATCAAAACAATCAATAATAGGACATCTCTCCTCCATTCTGTTGAAAAAAATAAACTATGATGAAACTGGCTCCATCACAGATAAAGGTGCAATGTGGTACTATAGCAACTAGTTAAATATTGTGGTATCTAATACAAAGATGAGCAAATTGGTCAGAATCAAGGAAACATATGCTTTCATGCATGATTCATGATCAATCTGTACTGAAGAACTCTGGATGAAAACATATTTTTAAGTAATTTTTGCTTTGTCAGTTGACTTTTCTTACAGAGGAAGCAAACTGCCTCTACTAACAGCAGACAAAAGAGCCAGCACCAAGGAGACTGAATACCTTAGCGCCAAGGAAACGCAGTGAGCCTCCAGGTTAACATAACAGAGTTCTATCATGTGACTGACAGGCAAAGGTCATTCATAAATAAGACAGACAGAGCCATAAGAAAGTGTAAGTTGTACACACTGAAATTAAGAAAATCATTTTGAGTGACGTAACCCAGAAGCAGAAAGACAATTTTCACATGTACTCACTCATAGATGGTTTTTAAACATAAAGCAAAGAAAACCAGCC
>LOEQ01002796.1:401274-411965 GCA_001685075.1 Bramus lutescens
TCCATAAGAAAGCAGGCTGACAAAGCCAAGAGGGCAAGCCAGTCAGCAGCTCCCGTCCGTGGCCTTTGCATCAGCACCTGTCTCCAGGTTCCTGCCCTGTTTGAGTTTCTGTCCTGACTTCCTTCAGTGATGAACAGTGTTGCTGAGATGCTGAAGTGTAAGCCAAATAAACCCTTTCTTCCCCAACTTGCTTTTTGGTCTTGGTGTTTCGTCACAGCACTAGAAACCCAAACTAAGGCACTACCTTATCAAGAGCATAGATGTTGTTTTATTATATATAAGCTATTATAACAACACATTACGGTTCTTGATATTATTATTACTGTCTGTGTTCACACTTGTGCTCATGTGTATGCACAGGCATATCGGAGAAGACATTGATGTCAGAAAACAATCTTCAGAAGATGGTTCACTTTTTCCAAACCTTGTTGGGTCAGGATCTCTCTCATTCCCGCTCTACTTTGTACCCTAGACTTAGCTGGCCTGGGAGCTGCCTGTTGAGTCTACTTTCTCTATTTCCCACCTCGCTGTAGGAGTTCCTGATGTACAGATGTATGCCACTGCATCTGGCTTTTTTAAAAAAGAGTTCAGATGATCGTGTATGTGTGGCAAGCACTTTGACACACTGAACTGTCTCACTGTCTCTTAATGTCACATTATAATATGGTTACTTCATTGTTATTATATGCTTTTGCCCTCATTTGTCACAGGTGATTTTGAGAGTTGCTCTGTTTTCAGCTGTCCTCCCCTCTGCCTTGCATTTGCATATATACAGACGTGTAGACATGCCCAAATCTCTCCACCAATTACGAATGGCTAGAAAACGACGTCTTACCCTGTGTTCCAAAGTCTACTAGAGAGTTCAAGCTTTCCCAAAGACCGAGACATATGCCATTGATCACATTGTGTTTCTCTATACATAAGGGGCTAATTTAAATTTCTTCCCACTAAGTAATATGACAGCTCACATCCCTAGGTCAATATTTGCTCTGAGTTCTTTTCCACTTGGTGGGGTTTATAATCTGTGTAAAATATTTTCTTGGCTCCTCAAGAGTGGACTACATATGTACATAAAAGGAAGAAGGAAATGAGTATATACTTCCCCCAAAAATGCCTTTCAAAAGTGAATGATGACTTTATTATTTTCTCAGATAAAATTAACTCCATCACTTGAAAGAAATACAACACTCATGTTTAATGCACAGTATTGAGATGACGGAATGATGTCTATATTTATAATTCATCACAACATTTTATATTCAATTTTCACTTTGCCAAGATGCATCTATCACTGTAATTTAGAAAAATAGAAGAGTCACTAATACTTTATGAAGAAAAGTAATGGGATAGGCAGAATTCCTTCTAGCAGAGGTCTTAGTTCAACATGTTATATTTTCAGTTCCTTGAGGAAGACCAAATCGCAAGGGGGAAAATCAAATGTTGCAATATGTCCTCTTACTATATAAAATATTAAGAATTAACCATCTAAGATTATAAATGTAGTCAAATGCAGCGTTGGTCCTCTGAGACCATCCACCTAGGGACTAACCACAGAGGCTGACCAGTGGAAGACTGGGAGAGTTCTGTTTTCTTTTGAATCATATTCTCAGGAAGAGATGTGGTCAACCCTCTGGGGATTGGCCTCAGAGCAGCATTCTGTAAATCTCTTGCCACATAGCAGTCTTCACTCAATAAACCATCCGTCACACATGCTTTCTATTGGCAAAACCTCGTGATATTTATAAAACGGAAGATGATGGCTCCCAGCAGGACAACTTAAACAAACTAAGACACAAGGGCAGACGGGGAAAATGGGCCCAGTTTTCCCACAGAATCCTCTTCCCTTCCGGACTTTCCAGTTCTACCAAGGAAAACTAAAGTTGTGAACGTAATTTTCATCTAAGCTTGCTTTATTTGACTCAAATAATTAGTCAACACTATCCCAAGTTTTCTTTGCTTGTAAACTGCTTTTTCTGCTAATTGCCAAGTTGATTTTCTAATAGGTTTGAATATTCCACTTGAGCCCTCTGAGAGCCCAGTTCCAACCTGTGACATATTAGAGACCAGAACACAGGATCCACACTGAACTTGTTGGACTTTAAAACTTTGGGGTGGTACTTCCATAGATTTGAGTCCTTTGACAACTAAGAAACCATGAAGACTACAGCACAAAACGCTTTGATAAAATTAAAAGGACGGTGCCTCCATCCTCCTCCATTGTAAACCGCGTGTCTCTGAAATTAAGTCATAAATCTGAATTTTATTGCTCCATTTATAAGTTCAGATTTTTCTTAAAAAGACTTCAAGCTTAGGAGCAGGTTCACCATTTAAGGAAATGGCGGCACACATCGAGGTTCACATGTAGGCCGAATCCAAATGGGCTCAACAAACGGCCATTTAGCAGTGAGACTTTCTGATTGGTGATAAACATCAATTCAGTCTAGAACTTTTAAAAATGGTGATGAGATGGAGATGTGCACTGTTAGGAGAACCTCGTCACAGAAGAGTCACACTGCTGGGTAAGGGACAGCCTCTGACTTAGTTTATCATGGCATGTCTTCCTAAAGGCAAAGGACACAGGGAGACTCACAGAAGCCAAATAATACAAGATTATTTGAAGGCCAAAGGCTGAGACAGAAGTGAGGAAATTTAAACTCGTGTAAATCAAATAAGGCCAATGTTAACGCAGACAGAGTTACTAAGTGTTGTCTTTATATCAAAGACTACATAGCCTACAGCTGTTGAAATATATAGCTAACCAAAAGAGATACTAGAGTTTCTTTTTTACAGGAAAACCAACACTGATTTTAGTAAAAGGACACCAATGATGGAGGCGGGAGATCTTCAGAGGAATCAATCACCTCATTAGAAGAGAGTGTTGAAGGTCACAGGGAACAGACAACATGACCATATTCTCAGAGCTTCCATGGAGGGTGCTAGGACTAGGAAGGGTGTCTCCTAGAATAGATGGTGTCCCATGTTCTTACATCTTCCATGGAGGGTATTAAAACTATAAATGCTGTCTCTTAGAAGATTATTTTCCTGTCCACCAAGATACCCCAAAGAGAGGATGTCCTTAACTTGTTAACTAATTGCCATCTATTTCCTAGTTACATATTAAGCATCATGTATATGTCAGGAATCATGTTTCATTCTGGGGATACCAGATACTGAGGCATTACACATAAGAAAAAAATCTTAACACTCACGGAGGCTACAGTTTTTTGAAAAAAGCCAACATCAAATATTACTTATAAAATTAATGACAGCAGCTGTGATTGTCAGGAAGATGAACTGAGTGACCCCAAATCTTCTGAAGTTCCACTTATTTTTGTCACAGATTTCCTTACTTTCTGAGCTTTAATTCCTCCCTCTGGAGTCCCCAATATATGTCCTCTCCCATTCTGCTTCAGCCCTCTTGAACCTTCAACATGGCTGATGATTAGTCTTTATAGCTTCTGTTCAAGTAACACCAGCCCTCTGCAGGGTGTCTTGTCTTCTTTCTAAACAAGGTATTACAAAGGGTTTGGGATGTGGACCAGGTTACAGAGTGATGGGATCATGGACCATGAATACAAACTTTCCCCATGACAGAAGCCAAAACACATCCTTGGGGATTCACAGTTTCAATGGAATCACATAAACGGTGACAGCACACAGAAGGAATTTTCATGAATGAAGTCTGGGAAACGCAAGTCACTTGGAGAACAAAAATGGAGGGCAAGTTGACTCCATTGACATTTTCCCTCAAGGATGGTTGTCTGTAAGACGTTTAAAGAACTCATGCAAGTTTCCTTATAGTGTGAGAACTTCTAAAGTAAACACAGCATAGTTACCTAAATTAGAATTGCCTAACTATTATTAATTGAATTTAAAAATTGTGGGTTTTCTTTATGTAAACTGCCGTAGAATATGAAAGAAATGTAACACAAGTTTCAAATACGGAATGGCCATTCCCAGTCTACCCTAGATATTACTTCTTTGCTGCGGCCCTGACATGTGGATTTAAGACAAAGGGTAAAACCTCTACTCTGTAAAAGACAGTGTGAAGGTGATGAAAAAGAAGCACAGGATGTAGTGATATCTCATTTGCATTTTAATAAATAAAGCCTGCCTGAAGATCAGAGAGTAAAACAGCTCCACTGGTCAGCCTTACAGACCGGGCAGTGGTGACCCACACCTCTGATCCCAGTAGCCACACTAGTTTGCCATAGAAACCAGGCAGTGCATGCCTTTAATCCCATCATTAGAGAGGATTATAAAATGGGAAGAGACAGCTCTCACCAAGTCTCATTCCGAGATTTCTGGAGGCAGGATCACCATTTCAGACTGAGGTGGAGGTTAGAGCCAATGGCTGGCTGCCTCGTTTTTCTGATCTTCAGGTTGAACCCAATTTCTGTCTCAGGGTTTTTATTACTCATGTTGTGACAGAGGAGCAGAAGATATTTGTAAAGGAGAGGTCTGGCAGAGAACTCTGACATAAAATATAATAGTGAACTCAATAAACAAAAATTATAGAAATCATTAAATTTAAAAAAAACACCACCACCAAAGCTTTCAACAGTAAAGATGTTACCTGTGAGTATATGGAACAAACTGTACCTTCTCTTCATATTTCACCAGGGAAACATGAACCGAAGTCTAAGTGAGGTATGTGTGATGGCTAATTTTGGTTGTCAGCTTGACCACATTCAGAATCAATTAAACTTAAGGTGGAGGGCACACCTGGGAGGGATTTTCTTGATCAGGTTTTTTTGAAGCGGGAAGACCCATGTTAAATGTAGGAAGCACCTTCTGGTACCAGCCTTAGAAAAAGGAGGTGGAAGAAGGAAATTTGTTTCTCTGCCTGCCTGTCTTTGCTCTTGCTGGTGAGTTCATCCATCCTGTGACGGCAGCAATCCTTCTCTCATAGTAGAGCCCATTTCTTCATAATTCTGTCATAGACTGGTGGTCTCAAAGTGTCCTCTGAGACTTGAGTACCAGATGAGGACTGCTGAGACCTCCAGAATCCCTGATAGGGGAGATGGAAGATCAGAGGTGATTTTCTCAAGACCAAGATCATCTATTGCACTCTGAGACTTCCATGAAGGTAAGAATCTATGGCTACAAAAAGGAGCAGAAGGAAAATCATGAAACATAACACAAACATAAATTTTATACAACTTCTCTAGTTATGAGAGCCAACGAGTACAGGTAAGTGACAGTTTCATCAAGACATAAATGGGTAATATATAAAATACATGCTCATTGGTTAAAAAAAGGTTTAAGCACTGATACGTGTTTAGTAAAAGAAGACAGACACAACAGGCCATATATTCCATTTACATGAAATTGGGTAATCCATATAAATGGGCTATATGGGAAAGTGGGAAATCCATAGATTCAAAAATGTATTGGTGGTTGTCAAAAATTGGGAGTGATTGCTTTTCAGTATTATAGTATCTCCTTGGGATGATAGAAAGACACGGTACTCAAGAGATAGTGGTTGTAAAAACACCGTGAGAGTATTTGCCATTTAATTGTACATTTAAAAAAGAATAAATGGTAATTTTTATCATGTATTGATGGGAAAAAACTTGTTAAGAGGTGGATCTAAGTGAAGGCATGGCTTCCCAGGACTGAGGGAAAAACGTGTGCACTCCCCAGGTGCTCCCTCTCTGGGTGATTCCCACGGTACACAGGGGAACTTCTCATTTCCTGTTTTGTGAGTTTTTCCTCTTATAATAAATAAAAGTATAATTGTTTTATCCTTTATATAGCCTGGTTGCTTCTACAATGTATATTTTAGAAAAATAATGTTAAAAGCAACACAAGAAGAATAATTTTATTTGCCACCGTTTGGGCTTTAGTGTCTCCCAAAGGCTTATGGGTTAAAGGCTCACTCTCCATTGTGACTGTCTTGGAAGGTGGTGGGTATTTTAAGAGCCATCGCCTGGTGAAGGCTTTTAGGTCACTCGAGGTATGTGAAGGAGATTGTGGGGTCCCAGTCTACCTCTCTTTCCTTTCTGCTTTCTGGTCAAGACTCCTCCACCATGTGATCCCAGGATGATGGGAACCAGAGGCTCAGAGCCACGGACCAACTTAGCCTGGAGTCGGCACAATAGAATGGTAAATGACAATAAACCATCTCTCTCTATTCTCTCTTTATAGCTGATTTAAGGATTTGTCATAGTGATGGAAGGTTGACTAACAGCATGTCTCCAGGATGAGGGCAAACTCCACAGTGGAATCCTCAACAAGGTTTAAGCATGACAGAAAGAGAGAGAGAAACTCTCTCTCTCTCTCTCTCTCTCTCTCTCTCTCTCAGAGAGAGATGAATTTCACCAAGTAAGTACTTCCTTCCTTACTCAGCATCAACACTGAAGAGCTATGAATGGTTCAGCCACAGTGTGAGGAATCTGGATCCCTCTCTTCCACTCCCTGTGGGAGCAGCAGCTTTTGGGGACAGAAGGAAAGAAAGAGACCATGTAGGAACTGAATTTTGAATTTCCTCAATTGTTTTGACAAGAGACTGTTCAAGCTAAAAGGTACAATTATTGTAAACTAGAAAATCCAGAGATACTGTTATTGGCAAAGTCTGGGGGTGTTGACTAGTTTGTTACATTTTTGTTACAGGAACGGCTGTTTCAGAGTGAGAGGAACAGCTCTAGGAAATCAAAGGATCCTTACACTGAGCATTGAGCATCTCTATAGTTTATGGCTGAGACCAATTCCTGGTGCTAATAACATCCAGTACCACAGACTGGACACCAGAGATTACTTCTTACTCTTTTTTGTTTCTTTGTTTGTTTTTGTTTTTGTTTTCTTTATCGATTTTATTGAGCTATACATTTTTCTCTGCTCCCCTCCCTTCCTTTCCTCTCCCCTTCAACCCTCTCCCGTGGTCCCCATGCTCCCAGTTTACTCAGGAGATACCATCTTTTTCTACTTCCCATGTAGATTAGGTCCATGTATGTTTCTCTTAAGGTCCTCATTATTGTCTAGGTTCTCTGGGGTTGTGAATTGTAGGCTGGTTTTCTTTGCTTTATGTCTAAAAGCCACTTAAGATGAGTACATATGATATTTGTCTTCCTGGTTCTGGGTTACCTCACTCATTATGATGTTTTCTAAGTCCATCCATTTGCCTGCAATTTTAAAGATGTCGTTATTTTTTTCTGCTGTGTAGTACTCCATTGTGTAAATGTAGCACATTTTCCTTATCCATTCTTCAGCTGAGGGGCATTTAGGTTGTTTCCAGGTTCTTGCTATGACAAACAATGATGTTATAAAAGAAAAACTAGTCTCCAATCTACAACTCCAGAGAATCTAAATAACAAAGAGGACCCTAAGAGAGACATATATGGATCTAAATAGGAAGGAGAAAAAGACACGATCTCTTGAGTTAATTGGGAGTGTGGGGGTCATGGGAGAGGGTAGAGGGGGAGAAATGTGGAAGGGACAGGAGCAGAGAAAACGTATAGTGCAATGAAAACAAAGAAAAGCAATCAAACAAACAAAAAAGTGATGGAAAGTCCCAAACAGTGATAGTGCTTGTGAAAGAAGATACTACTCTGAGAAAACGTCAACATGACGTCAACACTCTGAGGTGTTTAAGTATCACCATGCCACAGTTGTAATCATAAAAATTAAATGCCAAAACTATGAAGAAAGTGTTTATACAGGGGAGAAAGTTTGGTTAAAGAGAGAGATAGACATAAACATTCACTTTCCACTTTCCTTCGAAACAATGATTTTTATAATTTCTTGATAATGTGAGACTCCTTGTAATAGAACAGCCACATCATAATGGTGTCAAATGGTGGGATCATAAGCAGTAGAGAAGACACTAAGCCATGTATCACAACAGAAGAACGGTTAATTCTACCATGAGCAGAAACAAGTTAACACCGATCAAACTGAGAATCCAGCTAAGGCTCTATCAACAGAAGGAGCAGCAGGCTTTTATTTGACGTTTTGTGGGGAGCTTAGAGTTTGGAAATTGCCCATTAGTCTTGGTCATGGTTTCAAAAGATGTTTTACTTTCTGCGTGTAAGCACTCTGGCCTTGCACGCGGCGGGCTAATGGACAGTTAGTTTAGGTACTGCTGAGTCCTAGCTGGAGCCATCGTGGTGCATCAACACCCCAGCTTATGAGGATACTGAAAGGTGAAACTCAAGTTGCAAAGAATGTACAAGGACAGTGTAGAAGAAAACTATCCCCTCTGATGGGAAATAGCCCCAGTTAACCCTGTGCCGAGGCAGAGCATTTCTCAAGTGTGTCAATATATGGAGCTTAACGGACTCTGTCTCTAGGGATCTGAGGCAGTCTCAGGGACGGCATGATTATAAGGCCATCTGTTCTATTTTTGTCACCATTACAGACTCTAAAGAGAGATTTAGCATAAGTGACCTTCAAGTTTCCCCCAAATGCTCTATTCAATTATTATGATTACCATCAGATGGGTCATCTTATGGAAAAATAAATGGCTCAACCGCATGGCCTCCAAAACGATAGACTTCATGTTAACTATGAACAAGTGAAGAGAGAAGGATCCTTTTGGTTACTTCAATGGCAGTTCTCCCCATTAATATTCGTACTAATTTGGTTCATTCATCAGAGACTCCTGGGCTCCAAACCTTCTGGCCTTGTAGCCTAATCTGGTGTTTTATGACAAAGCTGTTGATAGAAAATAGGTTGAAATGTCCATAACTGCTTGCAGGGGAAATAGAGGCAGGCAAATCCCTGGGGCTTGCTAGGCAGACAGAACTCACTGTCTGGTGAGTTCCCAGGCAGTCAGAGACCCTGTCTTTAACAGAAGAAAGGTGGGAAGCTCCCAAAGAACTCCACCTGAGATCATCTTCTGGCCTCCCTGTGTGTGTGCACTCAGGGTCACACATACCTCCACTCACATAACTCCACACAGATACACATGCAAAAGAATACAAATAAAGGCACTTCTCATATATGTGCAGATCTCATTATTTTTCTTTACATTTTTGCAGAGATATTTGCTCTCAGGCTTAACTCTCTTGCATGATCAAAATCAGTGAATAACTGTTAATAAACTGATTATTTTCATGGAATTAATTTTACCAACGATCATGGGATGTCTTTTATTTTCTAGTGTCTTTTTCTTTTGAAGTTGATAGTTTTCATTGTAGAGGTCCTTTACTTCTTTGATTAGATTTATTCCTAGATATTTTACTTTCTTTGAGATTATTTTGAATGGGAATGTGTCTATGATCTCCTTCTCTGTGTGTTTGTTGTTAGTGTAAAGAAAAGTTATTATTTGTGCAAGTTGATTCTATATCCTGACACATTGCTGAATTTATTTATCATTTCTAGAAGTTTTTAGGTAAAAATTTTGAAAACTATAATGTTTAGCAGCATGTCATTTGCAATTATTGAGAATTTGACTTCTTTCAGTATTTATATCCCTTTAATTTTCTTTTCTTGTCTTATTGCTTTGGCCAGTACTTCTAGCACAGCATAGAGAAGGAGTAGAGACAGCAGATATCCCTGCCTCCTTCTTGACATCAGTGAAATTGCTCAAACTTTTTTTTATTTATGATGATGTTAGCTGTGGTTTATTCTTATATGCCTTTATTATGCTGATGTATGTTTCCTCTAGCCCTACATACTCTAGTACTTTTATCATGAAGACTTGTTGGATTTTGCAAAAGGACTTTTCTATCTATTGAGATGATCATGTAATTTTTGTCTTTAAGTTTGTTTGTGTTATTTATTGACTTTGTATGTTGAACTATCCTTGCATTTCAAGGATAAAACCAGGTTGGTCATGGTGGATAATCTTTTTGATGTTTGTCTGTATTCTGTTTATTCTGTTAACAAGTATTTTTGAGCAATTTTGTGTCTATGTTTGTAAGAGATATTGACCTGCAGTGTGGAAAATTCTCAAAAGGGGAAAATAAAACATATAGTATGCCATATATCTTGACATATATTCAAAGGACCCAACATTTTACTGCACAGATAATTGCTTAGTCTCATTGTTATTCTATTCCCAATGGCTAGGAAATAGAAACAGCCTAAATGTCCTTCAACCAACAAGAGGATAATGAAACTATGATGCATATATGCTATAGAACACTGTTCAACTATAAGAAAAGTGAAATCAAGAACTTTTCAGGTAAATGGATGGAACTAAAAAATATCATACTTAGTAATATAACTCAGACCCAGAAAGACAAACATCACATGATCTCTTTTACTGGGAATTCCTAGCTCTAACTCTTTAGATGTAAATATATATTCTGAAGTAACTGCAGAATCCAGGAAAGTTAAAAGGGACCATTGTTGAGGTAGGGTGAAGGGTGGGGCAATAGAGGTGGGGATAACAAGGTATAAGTCATCTTACTGGGAAATGGGAAAAGAAGGACATATAAGTAAGGAGTGGGGATAGAGGTAAATACAGAAGAAGGGGGAATAACAATTGTTATGGTTTTGACTCTTTAAGAGGCAAGCCACGCCCACTCCCAGTGACCCTGCCCACCTCCCCGCCATCTTGGATCTCTGTTCGCTCAGCGTGTGTCTTTCTTGGGGACCCCTCTGTCCCTCTTTTCTCTTCTTCTCTTCTTCCCCCTCTCTCTTCTTCCCCCCTTCTTTAAGTAATAAATAGCCAATTCTATCCCGTACAATGTGTCTACCCACATGTCTCCCACCCACCGCCTGCCACTCACCACTGGGACTCT